>OU862892.1:1693593-1922592 GCA_917880725.1 Selenia dentaria | reverse complement strand
ATTCCCTATGACATTTGGTCAAACACTTTATACTTATCTCAAACGGTTTAGGAGTTTTAAGCATTTACATTTTGTATGGGAGCGATCGTCTTTTGTTTGGGGGGTATGTTTTTTTTTTAATTTTTGGCAGTTGCCCAGGGTTTTGGTCATTTTTAGTTTTGGCACCTACCCCCCATCTTTTATAGTTTCCGAGAGCCGTTCACCTGTTCCGTCAGATTTCCACATTCAGCACTTTCAGCATTTTTTCCCCACTCGAATTGAGCCCCCCTACACTTTTCCCCTACATCTTCTATACCCGCCATTCCTCCTTCTATGAGAACATAGAGGTCAATGAGTGAGTGAGTCAGTGGTAATCCATCTTTATATAATGAGAGAGAAAGAGAGGATATTGTGATATGACAGTAAAAACAAAAATTTCCTTCTCATTAGTTAAGATGCAAGAGAATCGTAATTAAGGTATGTATGAACATACAAGTAATTAGAAAAACAATCAATAAATAATCTGTAAAAATACATATATACCAACCAATTTAAAAATGTATTATCAATAGCTAGGTATACTGTTTTTACTTTGTTTAATTCATCAATTTATAAAAAAACTCGAACCTAAAAAGTATTATTATTAGTTTCGCTATATTGTGGTATATAGCTATTGCATTGCTTCCTATGGTTGCTCGACGGGTATGTCGATACCGAGATGGGGGGCTGACAAATCAAACTTCTCGCGCTTGTTGTAACTGAGTTCACTATTGTTATTCACATTATACAACACAGTACAGACATAGTTAGGTACAAATATATTACATTTATTACAAACACCCAAGCGCTATGAATGCCGGAACGGAAGTCGTATTAGTTCCGATTATTGGCCACAGATACAATATGAGTCAAGATCACAGATGGTGTTGCATGTATTGAATATAAGTGTGCGTTCCTTAGACAAAGAAAAGAATAGACGGCGGGTAGCTCCGTTTCATTTCAACAAGAAAGAGATATAGTATTGAGTTATTATAAGTAACAGAAAAGGACAATGCTATACTATATCCGTCTCTAAGAGCGTGCCAGCTTTTTCAAGGCCAGCGACATAAGTAGCTAAACAAACTTTGACAGTTATTTCGTCTTTGTAAAATTGTGAAGTTTATTTTGGCATTTTTCTGTATCACTTTAAATATATTTGCTTGCATATATGGTTTTAAAGCAGAGATAAACCTATAAAACAATGCGGTGTAGTGTACTTAACTGTAAAAGTGATAGTGAGCGGAAAATTCCTGGATTATCCTTTCATATGTAAGTTTCAAGTTTTCTTAAACATTTGGTTATTATAACAATGTACCGTGTGTTAACTGTTTTATTTAAGTGGCATAGTATTAGTTTTTGTCATAATAAGAGTGGTCAAAGCACTTAAAATCGCGATTTAAAATAATGTTTTTATCATAACCTAAAATTCAGTGTTGCTAGTGTCGGGTCGTGCAATTTCCCATTGTAACAACGATTTATACATTAGTAATTAGATAAATACCTAATGTAAGATATATAATCAAAAATAGAAGCAGATACCTATTGAATTATTTGATTGCATCATTTTCAATAAATAATTTAATTTTATCTTATATTACAGTTTCCCGTATAACCCTGATATTCGAAAAAAATGGATTGCTGCCTGTGGTCGAAATGAATGGGTTCCAAAAAAGAGTTCTAAAATGTGCAGCAGACATTTTGATGCGGACCATATATTAAAAAAAGGAAGATATACTTACATTCATCCTGAAGCTGTTCCAGTTATGATCGTGAGAGAAATATTTATATAAATTTGATTCTTATCGTATGATTTCCCTTTATAATAAAATTAAGGGTTCAGTAGTTTCGGAAATAATGGTGATACTGTTGGTACGGAACCCTTAGTGCCCAAGTCTGACTCGCACTTAGCCGGTGTTTTATTATACGTTAATGTTTGACAATTATTTAATCTCTCAACTTAAATTATACAGTAGTGTTATGAAATTAACTAACTAGATAGATAAGTACACTATTGTATTAGGTAAGCCTGTGATGACAATGCATGTTTTTTAAAATAAATGGATATTTTTTTGTTTTTCAGCTTGGAGATGACGAAAATTCTAAAAAGCTATCTGAACATCTATCAGCATCTGCAGCAATAGCGTTGACTACCATCACAGATAGTCACCCTGTGTCTACTGACGTGTTGCAATGCGATACACAATCTGTGCCTGTAAGTGTCTACTTCTCCTTTTATTAATCCGTCAATCCTTCCTTCTGCCAGAGGCAAACCAACAAAATGTTTGCCTGTAAGTTTATCTTTACAATAAGATGCATACATATCACTACGCCTATAAACCCCGACGGGGTAGGCAGATGTGTTCTCCTATTACAGGTGTTTCTACACCCAAGTTTCGCAGTTAATAAGCCCCATGTAATAGGAGGCGAGCCTACTGACATTCATAAATATATTCAACACTTATATTAATTTTTGTTATGTAGTTTTTAGGATGATGTTGTCATAGAAATAAGTACTTCACTTAATGTAACAATTCTTTTAGGAAAAATCACCTGAACTAACACCAAGAACTCTGAAACGAAAATGGAAAAATGAAGAAAAACGATCTAAAGAAAGAATGAAAAAATTAAGAGCGCTTCGAGAAAAATCGCGACGGTTGAATAAGAAAGTGGCAAATTTAGAAAATATTCTAACAGAATTGAAGTCTAAAAAGTGATCTTCACTTTTTAGTGAAGAAGATTGCGACCTAATTGGATCACTTGAATGCGGCAACAAAGACTTCTTGAAAAAAGTTATTAGCCCTGGTCCTGCTAATTCTAAGTATTCTCCAGCTCTCCGAAAATTTGCGCTTTGCTTGCATTATATAAGCCCAAAGGCATACAATTTTGTAAGAAATTCATTCAATTCTTGTTTACCACATCCGTCTACTTTACGTTCATGGTATAAGAGTTTTGACGGTAGCCCAGGATTTACTGATGAATCACTTGAATGTATAAAGTTATTAGTTAAACGTGCTAAAGGTAAAACAATTTATTGCGCTCTATCTCTGGATGAAATGGCGATTCGGAAACATGTTCAGTGGGATGGTAAGCAATGCGTGGGATTAGTAAATTTTGGAGAAGTGTTAGATGGAGATAATGTTGCTGTTGCTAGGGAAGCTCTAGTATTTATGGTCACCGCTGTAAACGACAGTTGGAAAATTCCAGTGGGCTATTTCTTGGTGGATGGTTGTACAGGGGCACAAAAGGCAAATTTGGTAAAACAATGTGTGGAACTTTTAATTTCATGTGGAGTTAATATAATATCACTGACGTTTGACGGTTGCCCTGCCAATTTTTCTATGGCCAAATGCCTTGACTGTCTTTTGGATCCTTTAGATTTGAGTAATCTTAAAACTTCTTTTACCATTCAGAATCAAGAAATCTCTATTTTTCCCGATCCAGCACATATGCTGAAATTAGTGAGAAACACCCTTGGAGAAAAAAAAGAGCTTACCAACTTAAATGGTCAAAAAATATCTTGGCAATTTATTGTTAATCTTCATAATTTACAAAACAATGAAGGCCTTCATTTGGCTAATCGACTCCGAAGCCAACATATCAATTTTGCTAAACAAATTATGAAAGTGAAATTGGCAGCCCAAACGTTCAGTTATTCTGTAGCTGAATCTATAGAACTGTGTCGAAAAGATTTAGAAATAGCAGATTTTGTTGATTCAGAAGCTACAGTAGAATTTATAAAAAAACATAATAGCATATTTGATATTTTAAATAGCAGAAACTTCCATACATTTGGTTTCAAAAAACCTATGAATGATAAGAACTATAGTGACATTGAAAATTTCTTGAATGAAATGGAAAATTATATAGTTGGATTAAAATTAAAAGATCAACCAATATTACAGACTAATAGAAAAGTAGGTTTTTTTGGATTCTATATTTGTATTCAGAGTCTTAAAAAGGTTTACCGAAATTTAATCGCTTCCAAGATTTTGAATTTTGTGCCCTTGTACAAAATGAGCCAGGATCACCTGGAATGTTTTTTTAGCTCTATTCGTGCCAAAGGTGGATTTAACAATAACCCCACTGCTATACAATTTAAAGGCGCATATAAAAGACTAGTTATACATGGGGAAATAAAACATATTACGTCAGGAAATTGCATCCCCCTAGAAGACATAAAAATTTTAACGTTCAGTGAGATGCGGTACGAAAATAAAATTAATTTATTTACGCATACAACTGAATCTATTGATAATTACGAGTCAGTAGAAAGCCTACCAGCTGTCGATGGTGACCATGACTACTTGGCAGACCCCTCTAGGCTTTCTTTGTACACACAAGAAGTCATTGTGTACATAGCCGGATTCGTTGTTAAAAAGTTGAGAAAAGTAATTAAATGTGAGGAATGCCTCCTATCTTTAATCTCCAATAAATATGATGGATTTATTGCCAAAAAAGATAAAGGAGGGTTGATCTATCCATCGAGGAGCGTTACTAAAATATGCGAACGTGCTGAAAAAATATTTAGATTGCGTTCACATGAAGGTATCAAATTTTACAATGAGAAAAACTTAATGCAGAAATTAATACTTTCATGTTTTAAGGACTGTATATGTGACATTTATATGTTTGAAAATCTTCACAATAATGATGACCAAATAGTGATTGGAAATCATAGAATAATGCTTTTGAAAGCAGTCGCCATGAATTACTTTGAAGTAAGGATTCACCACAGTACCAAACAGTTTTTTGCACCCAGAGATAGGATTCGTAATATACATAATAAACTAGTGCTATTCAAAGGGCAATAAATGATTCTCTCTGTTCTGTGGTCTTATATAGTATGTTTACATTAATAAAAATGTTGATTGTGATTCAGGTAATGCCTTTATTTTTGGACCCTTGTTTTATTCTCGAGGAACTAAAATTTAAACTGGTGATATAATGAACCATTGATAAAAGTGAACCATCGATCTCGTAATCCGATCGTATAACGAGGCTTTTAACTACCCAGCTTGATAACTACGTAGAAGAATATATATTTTTATATATCACGATATACGATAGAATATGCTATAATTTATATATTATTATTATATCGCTCCACGCCACGTTATATTCCTAATCTGTGCTCCGCTCCGCGTTGGAACTGCGTGGTACTTAAATCTCCCTGTGTCTGGGTAGAGGGTAAGGTTTATGGTATCACTGAGTTTAGTTTTTTGTCTCATGTGTGGCCACGCTACCCGATCCTCTATAGCTTTCTTCCTCTAAGGTGCGTTCAGACGCCACATTAGCATCGTACCTACTCAAGAAAATGAGTTACCTACTAAAATATTTGTGCGATTTATAGTTTGTCTACCTTCACCACTCTTGCTATATTTTATTCAAATAAACGAAATATTTTTCTCGTAAAAGTCATTAACATGACCGGAACGAGAATACCTATATTAAGTACTAAAAGGAGGGTCATCAGAAGTTCGAAGAGCGGATGAGGACACGATAACCCTAAAATCAGGTAACCTACTCTACTACCGGGAGGGCGACCAACAGTCCCAAGGTGGTGTCGGGTTTCTCGTCCACAAGTCCCTTACTAACAACATTGTTACGATCGATAGCGTTTCCAATAGGGTCGTATACCTAATACGCAGAGTATCCAAACGATATTCGCTGAAGGTCATTCAGGTATACGCACCGACGAAGTCGCACCCGGATGATGAGGTGGAGGATATGTTTGAGGACATTAGTCGGGCCATACATACCTCTGAAACACACTTTCTAGTTGTTATGGGAGACTTAACGCGAAGTTGGGTAAGAGAAGCGAGGATGAGTTGAAAGTGGGGCGATTTAATTATGGGCAACGGACCTGGAGCTAGTCTACGTAATCTACCTTTGTAGTTCAGCCGACTGTAGTCGAGCGATTCCGACCCCACTGTCAGACAAGTACACTCTGAAGGCCTACTACCAAAGACGAACTACGAAGTTTCGTTTGACGGATTTCGGTAGGGCTATATATGTAGCTATATTAGCAGTTGCTAACAAATGTTGATTGAAATCGAAAAAAATGGCGGCTCTATGTCACTTTTGTCAGCTCCCATCAACATACTAACATTTTTGCTTACTTGAGTTGTCTAAACTGACATAGAGCCGCCATTTTATTCGATTTAAATCATCTTTTGTTAGGGGGCGTGGGCGTCCATAAATTAAGTAAGGTGTTTTTTTAAATTTTCTGTTAGGTAAACACTTTAACGGACCGTTAAATAGAAAAATTCAAAGTATTTGGGATAGTTTGTTGTATTTATGAATGTAGTTTTCCTTTATATATAATTTAGAGTGAAAAAGTCGTGCGACGTACGGAATATTTGTTATTGGTTTTTTTAATTACGCTCTAGGAAATTTCGAGATATGGCGCAAACTTACAATTAGGTATTTAAAAGCATCATAAACGATCAGTTAAATTTGCTCCAATATTAAGATTATTATATTTATTATAATTTATTATTATAATTTACAATTTAGGGATCATATATTTTCAACCCACTTCCAAAAAAAGAGGATGTTCTTAAGTCGATGTGTATATTTTTTATGTATGATCACGCATAACTTTTTACAGAGTAAGTAGTCCGTTTTTCAACACAAGCACAATCAACATGTGGCTTTACAGAACATGTACTGAATCCTACGAAGAAATAATATCAGGAAGAGTAACTGCCTTAAAAAAATGACCCAATAAAAGTCATGCTAAATCAATAACATCGTTAACGCCGCTATGACTCAGCTGTCATAGTAGACATTGCAGCACGCGTGTGAAACAATACCTGCTTTCCTTATGTAAACCAATCACCGAACATGTCTATTTGTAACCTCGGAATTAATTCGTATTTGGAATCATACGTCGTTTTGGTTTGAAGGACCACTTTTTGTGACGAATTTGTTCTAAGTTTTGCTTCCTGACATTATTTCTTCGTAGACTGAATCATATCTTCTACTTCACACTTAAAGCAGATTTTGCAGAACCATTTCTCTTTATTATCATCGGCTTTTTACTAGTTTTTTAGTAGTTAATGGTTCAGGTTATTTGCTGACAGTTAGGCTACTTCAGTATTGCAACTTTTTTGCATTTTTCTCCTCTAATGCTGTTTTGTATGGCGAAGAGTTTAGTTCCATGCTACTTTGCACTTTGCGACTTCTTTGTCTTAATTTCTGTGTTATCTTCTTGGCTTCTGAAATTTGTTGGATATGGAATCAAACTTAGTCGAATTATTGCTTACTGTAAGGGAGACATCATTATTCCGGCTAGCTAGTAGTGATGCTTCAGGTTGAGACACAATGCTGATAAAAGCGCTTGGCTCTGCAACTGACTTTGTTTCTACGATTGCTTGTGATGTTGAATTCACAGTCAATGGGTCTACTGTATCATTGACATGTAATAGGTACCAGTAGAATCATTCTCGTTTTCTAGTTCCGCTGCTACAAATTCGTAGTCTGGAAACACATCTTCATAAAGAGGATGAATAATGTCCTACTGTTCAACTGCTCAACCAGTTGAGCAAACTAGTTGAGCAATGGGAAAGTCACGGTGTAACGTTTTACCAAAGGTCGATTGGTCCATGAACCTTTGGTCAACATAATCTTTAAATACTTAATAAAAAAAATTAAACCGAATTATAAAATCCATTTGCAGGATACCTACAGAAGCAGTTCGAGAATAGGCTTTTTCAAAAAGCATAGACACCTGAGAAACAGTCACTGTTCTTCCAAGATTCTGTCGCTGCTTGCAACGTGACGAATTTTTATATGTAGTGCAGAAATACATGGCGCTGCGTCTAAGTTTTAACTTATATTGCCAGAATGATGCACAAAACGAGCCAACGGCAGAAACAAATTTGGAAAATTACCTTATGAAATTGCCAGTTATCTGAAGCTACAAATCCCGGAAGCCTACTTTGTAATTGTTTCCGCCGAACGTCAGCAACGCCTCTAGCTGATTCCGGTGCTAATTTAACTACGCTCAAGCGTCATGGTGGATGGAAATCGGACCAAGTAGCAAAATAAGAGTAAAATCACTCAAAACATAACGGAATCAATTCATTTGCACCGATCATCATCACTATGTCCGTCTACTTCTCATGTTATTTTTCTCATTGGCATGGCATACTCATTATTTGATATTGAGCCCGCGTCAACCTGTATCGTCTGATTCTAATGATAATAATAATTATTCACAAATAAACCAAACAAATGCTATGATAAATGTTCCAAGTAAAACTGCAAATTTCTTTTTTAACGACTGCACATTTATTAAATATAAGTTTTAAAGTTGTCTTAAATTATGAAATTGCCATTTCGTAGAGATATTTTTTTTTGTAGTATAACATATTATATTTTAACAAAGTACCTATTTACCCTCGTTATCTATACATTTCTGCCATCTAATCGGAAGATCATTCAAACCTTTGCGATAGAACTCTAGCGACCTGGATTTCACAAACTGTGATGTGATGGCAGGTTGTACTGCAGCCTTGGAAGATATTTTTCCGTTAATAATTATTAAAAACGCGGAATAGATGGTATGTTAGGGGCGAGATCGAGTATGGAGGATGACTGATGATTTTAAAACTGATTATCGAACAGTGTGATGTCTTACGTTATCATGAAGCAATAAGTATGGCAAGTTTCAACGCGGTCCTCTCTGCGAATCAGTCAATTCACGAGGTAACTTTTAAAATTTTACGTATTTGGTTCAAATGGGTCAATATTGTGGGTATGCCAACATCGAACAATTCCGCTAATTACTTGGTAGTTTGATACGGATCGGCTTCTACCATCTCCCATCGTTATTTACCATAGTGGCTGGTATTACTTGTGGATCGCATATACATTTTACTTTATATCACCTTATTGGTATTCTCGTGACATAGCAATGAAGTTTCTATTGTGTTTGGTAGGTTTGACTCTTGACATAATATATAAATAAATTATATGGAACAAAGTAGTGCATCCAATCAAAAATTAACAGGAATTTAACTGAAACAGTGGTGCGACCATGGACGATACGATAAAATTATCACCCTCGATTTAGCTATTGCAGCTAGATCCACACTAGAGACAAGGTAAGATGGCTGAATAAAAGACAGTTTATCGACTCGACAAGTTAATCATAATATCCATGCTCGGACGGCATAAATAATTAAAAACTTACACAGAATGCTAGTCAAATAAATAAAAACAAAACTTCTCCATCTAACAACTTTTTATTCCGTTGTAATGCGACAAATTCTCCTATAAAATTATATTTTAAAATAGCGCAGTAGAAAATCTATACTTACTATATATACTACATAAAACTAACATTTTACTTATCTACTTTTAAATAAATTTTGCTTACATTTTGTACTTCAGGCGAGCAAACAACAACAATCATGCAATGCAATAACATAATATGATTTTATCAATATTTTAAACCCATTAAGGCACTTAGGGAATGATTAAGGCGAAATGCTAGAAATAACTTATTGCAAACAAAAACTGGTTTCACCGTCACTCTTAATCGGTTTTTGCAATTTTTTTCTAGTAGCCTGTCCTAAACTAGCTTCTCCTTCACTTCTCAAAGGCAAAATTCCGGCTGAATGCAAATCAATACTATATTTAGAAACTGTCGATGAGGTACTGTATTCGGAAAACGACGGGACTCTTTTTCTAAGCCTTCTTTTTATTTTGATTTCTCCCAAACTGCTAATTTCCGAAGAAGAATTATCTGCGTCCAGTGAACTCGAACTGCTGACAGTAGTTTTTGTAAAAGTTGTATTGTTTAATTTATTATTTTTGACACTTACTTTAGAATGAGATCTGCTTTGATGTTCTAAGTTAGATATTACTTCACGAGAGTTCTGGGGTAACCGCAAACTGAAGCGTGGGGAAGATAAATTGACCGATATATCGTCAGCCTCTATTCCTAGATTACTGTTTTGTTCCTCTACTTTTGTCACAAATATATTTGGGCTAGTCTGTTGGTGAACTGGTACTGATAACTTGAAAGGTGATGTTGTTCTGCTTTTAGTTTTTCTCGGCGACGTCATGACACTTTTCACGTGCGCAGGAGAAGTTTGAGTATTCTTCTGCGAGGCAGCTACATTTTTTCTACTATCTTCCGTTTTGTTCTCATTGGACGTAGAAGGTTTATTAATGTTTTTTTCAAGTAAATCTCCATATTCGTCCATTATAAGTCTTTTAATGAAATCTTTCTCTAACTGAAACATCTTTTCCATCTCTTTTCGAGGGTCTGTTGAAGGCCACAGGTCGTTATGAATAGGTTGTATGTTGGGTCTATCATATCGAGGAGAAGTTTGCGTTTCTTTAGGCGTAATTTTATTTGCCTCGTTGCTTTGTGTAGCTGTTTCTTGCGTATCAACCAAATGTACAAATTCGAAAATATCAACAGAATCTTTTAAAGAAAGGTTTGACCTTTTTGTGCATGTAGTGTTCCTATCAATAGAAGGGACTGATTTATACGGAGCTTTTTTAACATCGTTCCTTGAAGAGTCTTCATCACTGTCTTCTCCTTGATTCTCATTTGGTGATAATGGATTACCAGATTTGCCACTGTGGTCTGACTTCTCATTTTCGAAGTCGTCGGCATAACTATCATTATCTTCAACATCATTATTGCTTTCGCTAGAAACGTTTTGTGACTTTGGCACTGGTTCATTGACTTTTTTCTTAAGGTTGTTTGTCAATGTTTCACTAACGCTTATTTCTATATCAATCACTTCTTGTAACAAATTTTCGTCTGAAGTAGTCAATATTTTTGGGCTACTTTTCTTGCTTTGTTTCCTGGGACTTTCTTTGTGTAAAGAATTATCTCTACTGCTCAATATCCTATCCAAAATGGGACTCAACGGTATATCAGTATTATTAGGTATATTCGATATTTCTCTCTCTATATCGCTTACACTTACTCCGCCCAATGTTAATCGAGAATATGGTATGTATTCTGTATTATTTAATGGAGTTGGTTTTAAAGTAACATTTGATTTTATTGGTGGAGCTTTCTTCGATGGAAGTTCATTTTTCTTTGAATTACCACTACCGTACACTATACTAAGTTTCTTCTTCCATTCGTCTACATTTAATCGTGGACGTTTTTCTATTTCTTTCTTAACTGTAGTATTTGTCTTGATGCGATCCCGTGCTGATATTTTCGGCGAGTTTCTTATTACAGATTTTATACGCTTTTGAGTGTCACGTACTGCTCTAGCATCGGAATCAACGTTATTCGTAGATCCGCTACTTTCACAAGTCGACATTTTAGATATTTTTCTTATGGGGTGCTTATTACGACTCGTCGTCGGCAGATAATCGACAGATTTATTTGATTTAAGAGTCGATTGGCTAGGTAACGCATTATGAGATATAGCAACTACTGACACATTACTTCTAACAGTATTCATTTCTTTTGCTTCTTTCTGTTCAGGTACAATGTCTAATTGTAATACATTCTGTTGCTTCAGTTCACTCCTTATACTTATTCTCGGCATATCTTGAATTTGTAATTTTTTTTGTGGATTATCTGTGACTTTAGGCTCAACGTATTTAAAAGAGAATTCATTATAAGCTACAGCAGGTACGTTATCAATTACTTTTCCGTTATTCAGTTTCTCAATCTTGACGCTATTTTGACTCTTATCATTGATTTGCATAATTCTAGTACGAGATATTCCTAAGTTTCTATTAATAACTGGCCTCTTTAAAACCGGTGCAGCTTTAGTTTTAACATCGGTGTTTATTTTTTTAGTCTGATTTACTTTTACTCCGTCAATCGTGTCATTTCGCGGCTTAACTTTGGGTTCATGGAGTGGCTTTTGAATTATTTTATACCCATGGAACTTGGCATTCACTACTTCCTCGATGTGAACTTTTTCATTGAATTCTACATCTAGCGGGGTTGGGGCCGACTTCACTTGAACACCTGGCTCGTGAAATTTAGACAGTTCCCCGGAGAGCAGCTTCAGGTCATCTGCGGTCGATTGTAGCATTTCATGCAGCTTTCTTAGTATTATTTCATCTTCGGGTCTTAGTGTAGGCGAAGGACTCCAAATTTCGTCATCTATGATGTTGACCATTTCAAATTTTTTGCTGCTCTCAACCTGTAAACGGTTATATGTCTAAATGAATATAACTTCTGGCAAAAAACTTCTAACTTAAGCTTAATATTGTTTTCAGTTCTAACTATTTGATATAAAAAAATATACCAACCAAATATCGATCGACTGGATACCGAGGTGAGGTTGATCTCATCTGTTCGTCAGACACAGAGGTTCCGGCATCCTCTCGTTGGGGCAGCTGCTCCGATCTGAGGACAAAGAAAACATGTCATGAAATTTGGTTTTGAGAGAAAAATTACTCGTATGTCCTTGGACCGGATTCGAAACCGAGCGAGACTAACAGTGGCAGACATCATAACCGCTAGGCCCATATGTGAAAATGTCAAATTATGCCGCCATGCACCGTCAAGGGTGATGAAATGTATTGTGATTAATTTAATATTTGTATGTACGTAAGTCCTGTATTTTATTATTATAATGTTTACATATTGATTTACTAAGTATTTAGATATATTCAATACTATTATAGCAATTGCATTTGACCATTTACTTATTTAATGACATTTTTTGTATAAAGGCCGATATGACCTTGGAGAAGATAATAAGCTACTCGAAATATGAATCCTGCGCAGACGTAGTCGCGGGCACCAGCTAGTATCTAATGCCTACCTTTAACAAATCAAATCTATGTATATAATCTGAATCTCGGAAACGTAGTAAGCAAGGTATTGCGAGGGCGATAAATCGATCTAGCTAGGTTTCATTTTTAGGAAACGTCATTTTATCCGTGTTTTCAGGCAATTTACGGCGAACAACAAACGTTTTACCGACATAGCGACACTAAAGCTACTTGACAATAGATGGCGTT
The DNA here is from genome assembly GCA_917880725.1 of Selenia dentaria. NCBI lineage: Eukaryota > Metazoa > Arthropoda > Insecta > Lepidoptera > Geometridae > Selenia > Selenia dentaria. The sequence goes on along the minus strand of OU862892.1, from coordinate 1,909,605 downwards.
GTTAAGCAACACTAAGCCAATGAGTTAGGTCGCGACTCGTCTCAGAACTTGAGAATCTTGAAGAAAATTGTCATAGCCCAGTCGAATTGTCTCCATAAAATGGGCAAACCCTTAAACAAATGTAGGAGGTAATTTTCCTTCGGAATTCGTCGGGGAAGGTCACTGGCAGTTCAAATTTTGTTTCGAGTGGTACTCGATCCGTTGCGCCATCTGCCGTCTTGATTATTATAACATTTTCAATTTCCAATGAAAACTGGTGATGACAAACGTTGTACAAAATTAAATTTCCTACAATTTTGATACTTATAATTTTTTTCTAGGATCGTTATTTTCCGATTTATACCCAAAGAGGGTGCGAAGTTTTGCTTGATTATCAATCCGTTTAAATTCAATTGAAAAATTGTTATAAAAAAAGTTGTTCAGTACCAAATTTTCTACAATTTTGATGTTTATACATTTTTCGTCAGATCGATATTTTTCGATTTATAACCGAGAAGAGGTGGGGGTAAAATCTAACTAACTAAATATCGATCCTACTAAAAAAGCAGAAAAGAACTAAAATTGTAGGAAATTATATTTCAAGAACTTTGGTGGTAATAATATTCCTTGTAAAATTGAAAATATACGCTCGTTTATCTGTTTTTTATATTAATCAAATTAAAATTCACCCCCTCTTTTGGGTATGAATGGGAAAAAAATACCATTAAAATCAAGATGTCTATCGACGCAACTTTTCTTTATTTGCCTCATGCCCCAGACACATAAGTGTCAATATTTTTAACTTGCACTTGTCCACCAAGTGATGACATGCTGTGATAAGTAAATGGTGGTATGTTGCCATCCACGAAGCGCCTAGCTCCATCGTCTTGTTCTTCACTTGGCAAGTGACAAGACAAGACAAGTGCGCGTGCAGTTTAAAAGGCAACATTAAATAACAACATCTTATAATAGATAAACTGAAATGGTACGGTCATGTATACTTAAGAGGAAGCTAGACCATAGCTGGCTGTAAATGACTGAGTTACGGGAAAATCCAACACAAACAATTTAGTAACTCAACCAACCTCCCCCACCCGCAATATATCACGTATGGACCACCCCATCGCAAATCTTCGTTTTTTATTTTCATCAAGTTTGTTTTTATTGTCTCGATAAGAGATCTTGCCAGGCAATAATTACTCATGCTTCCTTATTAGTCATAAGATTTTAAGATTAGATTCGGGTGCTGCTGTTGTAAAGGAATAGGTATGCAAGTAAAAGTCCTCAGTATAGAAAATCACATCAATTGTATTTCACCAACATTAACGTCTTAATCGAAGCATTTCACTTGCTGCTTACAGTAAGAAAGAGACAATCCTCGAAAATTATACAGTTTCGTCGTCATCGACTTCTACACACAAGCCTAAGGGTAAAGGCGGACTAAAACCGTTTGATATGTTAAATGTACGCTTGGTGAGCAACATTATACAACAGCGGTCTCAAGCCCGGAACCCTGAGTTAAACAAAACTAAATTATTAGAAGGCTAAAAACGTGTATGGCTTTGCATTCGGTTACATCGAATCTATGCATTATTTTAGGAAAGATCGACAGGAAATGACCGACGTAAGCGTTTGGCAAATATTTCATAACAGTGGATCATTTCAAAAAATAATGGATATATTGAATGTAGCCACTGGACGTTCATAGAAACAGAACACAGGGGGTTTGCACAACATTCACTAAACATAATTCACTCTTATACACCACTACATATTTGAGCTCTTGGCTCGTACGGTTTCCGATATTTATTTATTATCAGAAAGACCAACAGGCATTTTGTAATAATTACAAAATAGAAACAGCGGGCCAATTACAGATCTTTACCGATATATACAGAATGGATTACAATGTGAACTTCGCCTGGAAGCACTAACTAAAATATAATATAGGATAGTAAAGATAATTTTATAGCAATGACATTTCCTAATTGCTATAAAACTTAACTATCATTTATATTTCAAACACCCCGCTGTACCCCGTAAGGCCTCAATGATTTAAAACCTAACTTTGTATATGTTAGCTTCAGAGAAAAACTAGAAATGAAAGTTGATTTAATTTTGTTTAGCGCAAACCTGTTTAGTGGGACGTGGTGCAAATAACCCTACACAAAGTAAATATTGACATACGTAGAAAATTTTAAAAATATTATTAAAGAATACCACACAAAAACAAAGCAAAACTGGCCAAAATCCTCGAAATGCTTTATCAAAGACTACGTTTGCAAATTCAACGACTTTCTTTTCTTTTCTTACAAAAATAAATAACACGTACATTTAACATATCAAAGTAATAAAAAGTAAACCGCACACTTTGTGCATACAATTTATACCTTTGCCACTTGCGGCGACAACTTCTATGTATATATATATATATTATAGTATAGTTAGATATAACATGACAAGCCCTTACCAAGGGCCACTTCCGTGATAACACTAAATATCAATTTCGAATCTATCAGAATAACGACAAAAAGTTGAGTTACTTGCGTGATAGTGTTAATATAAAACACTTTTCAATTTTAATACACAATTATTAATATAATAATAGAAAGGTTCATTAAACTCTAAGCAAAGTAAAGAAAAACATTACAACTTTCACAAGTAAGCGACGAATTACATTCAAGAAAGATTTTGAATCATTAAATGAGAGCAATCAGCAGCTTCTCTTCAAAATATTAAGAAAATTATTTTGTAAATTCAAATCGAATTCAACAAATTAGCAATACATCAACCAAGCTGACATTTATTAATACTGGTTACATTAAAAGCCATTTACATTCGTGTCGGCCTCGAAACCATTTAAATTATTTACAAATAGATAAAAATATATACAATGCACGTATTTACACACAAATACCATCTAAAATAAATAATGAACATATCAATTTGATTGTATGTACTTATGTAAAAATGTTTAAAGACCAAATCACTCGTCTTGAATCTTCTTACACTCATAAATATTGTGATTCTCGTAATACAATTACAAAGGACATTAATAGACAAGATTTTCAATGCAGCTCTAGAATCTCCTACGTTTCTATAACCTCGATTGTTATATGTTAAAGTGGAGTTTGTTACAATCCCACATCGAAACTCCGCCAGATCATATCCAAATTAACGGTCGCAGTCTGATAGCTTTCGAAATTGACGAACACTACGAATCGTTTAACATTATGCAATATGTAATGATAATTATAATGATTACTTCACTTTATACAAATATAGCAGCGAGTTTTAAGAGTTCCTATAACGGCCGCGTGGACGCGGTTCTGACAATTTGACATTTCACAAAATGACTAGGTACGCCCCTCATCAAGCCAAGCGATCTCGCTAATACTGCAGCCCACCGGCGCACGCGCCGCTAACTGCCGCCCGCCCGCGTCCACTCGTCGCTCCGGTGCGGCGGCAGTTTGCGGCGCCTGCGAGTCGCACGCTCGAGTAACATTAACTTATCCTTACAAAATAATCAACTCAAATTAGAGCACACTTAAGATGTACACGACAAACGACAATTTGAGTTATACTTGAAAATAATTGACTATCGATATCTGTGAGAACGTAACGAAACAGAAACAGCATCGCCGAGCCGAACGTGTCATCGAACGTAGTACAGTAACGGAACTCGATCCACTCTGAACAAATCGCATTTTAGTTAAATAAATGTATACGTGTGTAGTACGCGCGCCCCGGTGTATAACATACAAATATACACCGCCTGCCCTCTGTACACGGCGCGCGCTTCCATTATGCAAATACTACGTTTTTACAATCAGTACTTCCGACTACAGAATATTTATGTCATGATCATTTACATCGCATAATACTCGTACAGTATAAGAATCACATAAATAAATGCCAAGTTCACTACGGTTCGGGACCTAAAGGTAACTAAGAAAATGGCATCCGAAGAAATCTCCACCTCGACTGAGAACTACTTCAGATCTCTCCGCGGACCGTGCGGACGTCGACACAGTTACAACATTCGAAAACTTTTCCAAAACAGATATGTACTACAAGAAAACCGGAGCGTCTGAAACTCCTACAACGCTACACCGGCATAGCCAGAATAAATAGAACTAGCATATGTCACAGTCAAAGCCCTCGTGCGGGCGGGAGACCGTATCGGAGTCTTCGATCGGTCTCCGTGAACCAATTAAAGTAAGTGTAATATTTACAAGATATTATATACAAGTACTGTGTTGTGGACGCGCTAGTGCGCGCCGCCTGCCGCGGAGCCGCGCGCTGGGCGCCTGCGGCCTCGTGCCGCGACGTCTACTCCCCTCGCCGCATCGCGCCGAGAGGGACAAGAGGAACATTCGAGTCGAACCGAGCCGAGCTCGCTCTAGGTCTCGCGCTCCTTCTTCGGCTTGAACTCCTCGCCGAGGATCGTGGCGATCTCACCCTGCATGAAAGCCCAAGGGACGGTCGAATTTGCCAGAGGACATTTTTCTCCGCTCGGACAGTAAACCTGGAAAAGAAAACCGACGTTAAGTCTTTGCTCTCGGCCGAAGGAATTCGATAATGAATTGAGATAAGTGAGGAGATCTTACCTCTGATCCTTGCTGTCGCTTGATGGAGTCCCTCGAGCAGGGGAAGCAGAACTTGTGGTGCGGCTGGCTGGGACACTGCACGAAGTGCGTGTCCTCGAGGCGCTCCTGGCACAGCGTGCACTTGAGGAGCGGCGCGGGCGCCGGCGCGTTGGCGTCCGTGCCCTCGCCTACCTCGGTCGACGACACCGATGTCGTCGACGACACGTGCCGGGAGCCCGACGACCGCCGCCCGCCGTTCGACCCTGTCGGACCGGAAACCAATTGTTAGCTACCGTCTGCTCGGGAGTACGGCGCCGTTTGGAACGGCTCCGAACTGTGCAGTGTCAAGTTACAAGCGGCTTTAGATAGCTCGAGATACAATAGCAGCAGACTGTAGCTGGACGGTTGGGGCGCAAGCGGTCGTCGGGTCGCCGTCACCTCGCACCTGCGCCGGCGCAGCGATCGGACGCCCGCCCGAGTCCGACCCGTCATACGATATCGCACACGCGACATGCTCGCTACGCTACGAGCTCGGTGCACACTTCAATCTGTACCGGTACTTGTTGCTAACCAGTAACGCTTTGATAATTGCATTTCTTTCGCCGTTACGCTGATGCGACAAGCGCAGAACTAGGTTAAATAAATAGTTTACGACAAGAGCATACAACATAAGAGTGATGATCCATACCTAATCTAGAAAAACTCTAACAAAGTATTCGTTACAGTTTCAGAAACCCAGCATACCACCATATAGCCCCCCTAACTATCCAGTTTTAATTAAAAAAGAACATAGTCCAGATTTGTATGGGTTAGTGTATGGGCTAAATACAGACGTTGGAATAGAAGTAGTCGTACCTGAGGAATTAGGGGAGTGTTGGCTGGAGCGGCTAGCGGAGCGCTGGGGCGGCGGCTGCGGCGGGGAGCCGCCTGCAGAGCGCGGCGAGCCCGGCGGCAGCGTGTCCGCCACCGACATGAGCGCGGCCATGGGGCTGGGGCCCGCGCCGCTGCCTCCACTGGCGCCCGACACGGGCGGAGACACCGCGGTGCGCCCCAGCGGGGACCCGCCAGAACCATTCGTCAGCGGCGCCGCACTACCATACCCTGCAACAATTCCAACCATTCCAAATCAACACCACCGGAGGACGCAGCTCACAAATACACCAGTACAGTCCCAGCATGTACTATGTGGGTAATAATTCCAGATTTCCCGTATGCACAGTGATGGCAAATTGAAAGCCACTGCATTGCATCATAGAAAGCTGCTATTGACTCATGCTATAAGATATGCTTATATGAAAAGTAAAGACTGCCTTGTTCCATTTGTGCAAAGAAACTAACAAAATGTTTTCAGGCTCATTTATGCGTTTGTGGATGTAAACATTACCTATGACCTACTTGAAATGAAATCTATCAACATTGTGAGTATAAGCACTTTTAATTACGGACATGATCCATGGTGATGATATGTAGGTAATGTAAGTAACCTATCCTAGGACTGATTGTTGTGACGTGTAGTGTCGGTAGGTTTATCATGACATCATGTTATTGAATGGACCTATTTGATATTGGATTAACCATAACAATTCAATGTAAATAAATGTAGCTAGCTATAGCTACGTTGCCGCGTTGTTATATACACCAGATAAAAGTAAAATTAATTGATGGTGTCAGCGATCGAAATAGTTTCTGGCACGAGACATGATCCGCGGCGCTTATGCGAGCTGGTGTCGTCCGCTTCACCGCACTCTCTCGACATCGTTTCCAATTTGTACGAATAACCTCACATTCAACGTTGGATGACACATCGTTTGCAGTGGACCGACGGATAGTAAACACACACGTTCACACACGCATAAAGTCTTATAAATAGCATTGTGTGTTAATACACGCGACGTAGTGTAGAGCGATGTGTCACTGCTCGGTCACAGTGCGTGGCACTAGGCCGGCCGGCCTTTCGGCCAACGCGGTCAGTAGACGGGTAGGTAAGTATAGTTGAAACGATACGAGTACCACAATCGAATGTGCATCGAGTTGTATCGCGAATGAGACCGCGTGCGATGTTGCCAAACCGCGCGGGATGTGATCCCGTAAGTATGTATACATGTATAACTGAGTAGCGTCTCGGCCGTTGCAATGTTATGAAACGTTGATTGCGACATTTCCAACTAATTCAAGCTACATAGTTAACAGTTAAACGTAAGTACTACTTCATTTCAATAGTAGGTAAAGCAAATATTCAGATCAAACAGATCAGTTGGACTACCTACTTAAGTAAGAACAATCTGGGAGTCTAAGCCCTGCCGCACTCCGCCGCCCTACTCGCTTCAGCTACTTATTTTCTGATATCGGTCTGCGGGGTCTTGTACAAAATGTATGCGCTGAGTGCCTTTCGGCTCGGGACAGAATTTGTATAACAGAAATTTCTAGGTAAATCTAAATCTCTTTAAAATGAGCATTACCTAATGATTCAGCATGCTGGACGCGAAAAACTTGATCAGTTAAGACTTAAAACATTATGGATAAGCATAAATGTAATGTAGGTACTTAATAAATCACACGAATGAGGCACTAAACATACCTACCTACTTATCCAATACCTACCTACCTATGCTGTTTACTTAGACGACTTCTAGTTCTACTTCATCATGTCAACGACGATTATTCATTGTTATTAGATAGCAGTGTACAAAGGGCGTGAGTTTATGGTCGGTGTTTCTGTTGTTGGCGCGAAGGCACGGCCCATATGGCGGTAATGACGTCACGCACGGTGACCTTTTTGGCCGCCGGCTTGTGGCGGTGGCCGCGGCCGCGCTCCCTGTACACACGCCAACGGAATGTGGTCGAGCGACTTTGCCAAGCGTAGGCAGCCACTATATTTTTTCGCCTGTCGGCCTACCTACATACGTACGTGAGCGAAAATGTCGTCACGCGACGTTGCCACACCGCGCGTCGTGCTGCATGCATTCACAGCGCGGTGCCGCCGCGTTTTTACGTGTGGGTGTTTGTACGTGTACGCAGCGAGTGTGTGTGCGAGAGGCCGCAGGCGCGGGTTTGCTTTCGAGAACGCTCAACCAGTCGAACCGGTTTCGTATTTATGGACCGAGTTAATGCACCTACCTAGATATGAATCCCGTGGCGGACGCTTGCGCAAAACATCCACGCTCATCCGTCTGAGCACGTTCACGTTCATTTGCTATCGTTCCTATTATTGTCAAGCGTGACTATTTTAAATCTCATTTGGTGTCGCAACCCAAGTCATATTTGTTAAGTCACATATCACAAATCATTCAAATCAGTTCCTTTATGCAAACAAATTAAGATAAGTAGTTATACTCGAATCTTTTAAAAGAGAATCTCAAAAGAGAGTTTCAATTTCTCAGGTAGGTAGGTACTAGGTAGTATATAGGATATATAATTCAACATAGCGATAAATGACTCTAAGGAGAAGTGGAGCAGGTGCTATGATGATCATAGAATATAAAAATACTGATAGTACCTAATGCCAAAATATTTTCTTCCCTTGATACCTACACGTCAATGAATGTTTTTTTTTCTAAAGAAAGTTCTAAGTCCTCATACAAATAAATGTACATACCATGCATATGCACACAGAATACAACTACGAATAAGGTGCCAAAAACATAGGATGTTCCGTAGGTAACATCCTTTTAAACCACCAAATATTTTGTTTTTTATTATATGAAAAGAAAGCTTCATCAATATCTTGGCCATCGAGATGATAAAACCCACAAACTAAAAAAATAGGAACCTATTAGGTATTGTTTAGGAAATCTACCACCGACGTTGTCCCTTTCATTCCTAACTAGAATATGTTGGGACAGTTTTCCGTGGTTTATTCAGATTGTTTTAGCATTTATTATTACGGAATTTACGGAGAAGTCGTCGCACTTCCTCGTATGATAGATAAGTCAACAGAATATTCAAACTTAAATGATTATCCAGATAGTATCAAAAATATTAGGTTTGAGTCCGCTATCCCAACTGCATTACTGCTATTATTAAAATAAAAGTACAAACAGGGTCAGTTAGTAATAAATCCAATCATTAAAGATATCTATGAAAAGCTAAAAATGTAGCAATATTTCCACGAACTCCAAGCTCTGTTCTGTCTGTATCCCTATATCTGCTTGCTGGTATTGTAGATCCGAGGGACTTGATGAAACTCTTCAAACACAGGCCCTTCTTGAAGATATTCCCGCCTATGCCTACCATCTAGTTACTTCTAGTGTATGTGTGTGTTTGTGATGGATAAATACGAAGAAGACGTGAAGCCTTTGTGATGACGATGAGTTGACCCTTGAGACCCGATTGTAAATGTGTCAATAATGCTATGAAATGTACAATAATGAAGGCAGCTTGTTTATGATACCTGTTGATGCATGAAATCAATACGTTGAAATCACTTAAAATATAAAAAAAGTCGATATAAACACATTAAGAGGTTTTTTTAAATGTATCAAGTGACGATACTGACAAAGCTAAGTTAAACATCTGCATAGTATCGGTCGTCCAATTAATTCCCTCTTTAGTGAATACTCTACAGTACATACGAATTCTTATATTTATTTGGCTCATCTCTTTGTAGAAATGTTTATCGACATGAGCAGTAACAAAAATTAATAAACATATTTAAAGCATAAACAGGCCAATATCTCTCAAATCTCAATATCTACCAAAAGTTTGGCAATAAATACATTGAAAAGTCAATATCAGCTTTTCTCATCTAAATAAAAAGGAAATCTAGGAAATAGGTAAATAATTGTTGACTAACCGTTTGATTTGAACGAAGAAGCATCAAAAGACGGAGTGCGAAGTGGATGTTTCTCCTGTTTGACAAATCGGTCTGGCGCAAAAGAAGTTGCAAGGGACACAGCTGGCAAGGAATCTCCGCGAGTTAGGGGTGGTCGGACGTGATCTTCTAGTAACCTCTTAGCTGGTTCGTGATGATTCTGATGATCATCCTCATCCAAAGGCCTTTTTAAAGTAAGACCAGGCGCCAATCTTGCACCACCGTGTGTCGGTAGGTGATGAGCGGGCATATGTGTCAACCTTCTTCCTTCGTGCTCATCGCGCCGCCCTCCGTATTCTGCTAACAGTCCTGCACTAGCAGTGGGTCGCTGATGATGTAAAGTAAATCCAGAAGTCGGAGTGTGAACATGATGAGCCGGCGGAGCAGGCTGTTGACCTCTGGCTACAGTTTCCGCACCGTTTTGATGAGCCTCTAGGGGCGCTCTGTGAGCTCCTTTAGCGTGTGAAGGTCCGCGACCTTCCTGAAATCCATGAGCGCGCTTTAGCTGCCTGGCCGTATCCAACACCACCTCGATGCGGTCGGCTCCCTCGTAGTTGACGCAGCCTCTGCACACTGCTTCTGAGAACTCGTGCAACATCGCCCACGGCATGCGGGGCAAGTCGCACAAGTAGCAGTGCTGGCGCTTTTGCATCACCGACATCTCGCCGCCGGGTGTAGCTCGGAGAGCGAGAGATCGGCTTTCCTCGGTTCTCTTGAAAATTTTCACTGTTTTCGTTTACTGGATAAGAAAAACACCGTCACCATATTACACAATAACACTGATAATAATTGTACACATTCGGTTCCGCGAGCGCTTGAAGGCGGAGTTGTGGAACGTGAGAGGCACTCGCTTCGTAAGCGGGTCGTGGAGAGACTGAGCGTGAGCTCGAGCGGGCTTATGCGACCGCGGGGGGCCGGGGCGGCGGCGACCATTATCGAGCGGTGACGTCAGCGCGCGCACCACGACGACGACGCGCCGTTAGCCGCGACGCGGATGCGCCGCCCGCTGCCGCCACCTCCGCCGCACCAGCTTCACCGGCCGACCCCGACAACATGCTTATCGTGCGATAACGAACGCGATACATTAATAACATACAACGCTTAACAGATGCAATGAGATATAAACAAATCGTCCTCCCAGATGTGCAGTAAGATAGAGGCACACATTTCAGAGACATTTCATCATGAAACGATTGGAGATAGCACTTACAGTACAGACTATTGTGAAAATAATAAAGTACCTACGCCGGTCATTATCAGGATACAAATTAATCAGAAAATTAGCAAGACTAATGAAACGACGAAGTAGGTAGGTTAATACAATAAGGCTCGGCAATACTGTAAAACACCCCTCAGAATAACAAAACATTTAGTGACGTAAGCGAATGCAAAAATTGTGGTTTTTGGTTTTTTTATCTATACATACTTAGGTACATTTAAAGAAATGTGTAAGTACATATATATATATAAATTATCATGATACCTACCTATGAACGTGAAGACTTGAAGACAGCCACTGGAATTTTGTTTGAATAACAATTGGTTCCTAAAATGTTTACTTGATTAGAACATTAACGAAATGAATCACGAAGCCAGCGGGCAACGGGCATGCGCCACGCATGCTATCGAAGACCTCGATTCCGGTAACTACTATCTATGTTATTCAACGAAAGTAAACAGCTTCTGTTGTAGAATAACAATTAGCGTTAACACGTATTGCCGACGTGTTTGATGCATTCAATTTCAATCTATTCTCGCTCGGTTTCCTTTCTGGCGGCTGCATTCTAAATTATTATTATTACTTAGAGTTCGGATCCGGTTGGGAGACGGGACGGGAGCGAGTGCGACGGAGTGGGGGACGGGGACGCGGCACGACCGGTGTGGCGGCCATCTTGAGACGTGACGTCACGTGACGAGTCAGCCGAGCGTGCGGACCGGCAACGTCGCAATGCCGCCATGTTGCCGTTGCCACTCATCGCTTTTATGCTTTAATAATAATAATGAAGCCGCAACGCTTTTCGTAAACGCTCGAGGATCGGAGAAAAAACAGTTATGCGGCGGCGGCCAGGTAGACGTGAACTCATGCCAAACCGGTGAATATGGATTACGAAGCAAGATAACACTAATCGCTCCTAGTAAGGTTCCAGGAAAGGTGCGGACTGCGGTGCGTAGGCCGTATCTCAAATCTTTGTCTTACGAAATAGCAATAAGAGTTAGTTACCCTCTCAATTTATACATTTTTTATCTCATTTCATTTCTTTTTTATTTAAAGCATTTTAAATCTTCGCCTTTCGCCAAAACATTCATCTCGTTCTTTTTTATTAAATTTCTTGATATTTGACCTCATATCATCAAACGTGTCGACTTCGCCTGCCAACATAATATTCTGTGCTGGGGGTATCCCAAGGTATATACTTAGCACCTACATTATACCTACTAAAATACCGACTCTTAAATAAGTATTCGGCCAAAAACAGGCCATACCACGTATACAGCAAATAGGTATATCAACATTTATTTATAAAGAATATTTGAACAAATATACCAGATTGCATTATAATTACTAATAACGGTTATTTTACTACTTAATACCTATCAACAATAAGAAAGGACCTAAAATGTTTTAAGTACTTATCGCTCGTACCTATGTTAGAAGTAAATCAAAACACTTACAGAATAAGTAAATCCAACAAGCTATTAAGGATTTGAACAGAAGATACGCTATCATCTATACCGTAAGTATGTTAAAGGAAATGAAACCAAATATATATAACGAAGTAGTAAGTACTTTAACCGTTAGTAGTGAGACATAGGGTGCGAAATAATATTAGTTGTAAACAACTAACGTTATTGTATGTATACTATATGTGTATATTATACGAGTAGCTGACGCTGATATCAACGGTCAACACCCGTCATAGGCCATTATTTAATTAAGCGCCTAAATCTGAGAAATATCTGCGAAACTTGTTTGTGTTGCACACGATTTTGCATCATAATAATGCATCTTTTTTAATCAGTCTAGTTTTAAGCACGGATCAAATTAAACGAACTATTGTCAAAGTCAAAATCATTTATTCAATTAAATCAAAGACGCACTTATGAACGTCAATTATTCATTATAATGTATATTAAAGACTCTACCACCGCGTTTCAAAGTATATAGAGCCTAACGAGAAGAAGCGGCAAGAAACCGGGGCCATTCTTTTCATATATATTTTTACAATGTTTCTACTTAGGTACTACTATTATTTATTATTGCCTTTTATGGGTGGCAATTAATTAAAGCCGGTCCTTTTGGAAAATCATGGGGGAGGCCTATGTTCAGCAGTGGACGTCCTACGACTGAGATGATGATGATGATGATGATGGGTGGCAGATGACAACTTGCCAGAAGTGGAGTATTATAAGCATCTTTGTCTTCTATATAATGTGGGACTATATACTGTTTTTTTAATTAAAACATTTTTTTACAGTTAACTTGAATTTGCCCTCTGTGCGCTCAGTTATGTGTTTTGGGATTTTATTGTAAAAACGCACACAATTTCCTAGTAACTACTTCGGAAGTCTAAAATTAGGTGCAGCTATCCTATTTTTATTTCTAGTATTAAAAGGGCGGTGATCACTATTTAACTTATGTTTATGCAAATTTTTTACGAACGTTGTTATGTAAAAGGCTTTTCAATCCAAACCCTTCGGATTTTTTTCTTTTGCTTTGTTCAGCTTCATCATAAGCGATGGTTTCTATGAGTCTCCTTTGGACCATGATAACTGAAAAATTATATAAATACACATATATAATCAATGAGATTAACCTCCGTTTTTATTTTTGTATATAATCATTGTATATAATATTTCATTGTATATAATCCGTTTTTTAATCGAAAGTTGTAATTCTAGTTGGGTAGAGGTCCCCTCCCCATCATATCACGTCAGGACACTTCGGTCCTGTGCTGTTCTTGGTAATTTTGGGGCAGCTATCAGCACAGTATCGCCACTCGCAAGTCACATCACCGACCATAATATCATCCAGCTGTGCTTCCGCGTCTTGTTACACGAACTGTGCAAACCATTCTGTGATTGCTTGCCTTGGACTCGGCAACTGAGCGGGCCGACTTTGGTTTGACAAACTAGATTTGATAAACACAGTGTCAAATCATGATTACTATTAAAATAATAAGATCAGCTATCAGAAACGTGCAATATTAAAATAGCTTATCAGCGCAATGCTTGAGACGAAATATATACCGTATCTTATCACTCGAGTATTATTTTAGTTGTTTTTCCCGAAATCAATAGCAAAATACGAGTACGTGTGCTATCATCACCTAATTGACTTTACGGTATTATCTTTGTTTTGAAACTTCTGGGTCAACATAACAAGTACGTCAACATTTCTCGCCCGGTTACTCCAATAGGTACTCGTACTTAATTAGTAACATCATTAAGAATATATACGTCACTATACATAAGAATGACGTAATATATCTGATATAGGATCCGATTAAATATTGAATGTGGATGAATTAAATTAGACTTGATAGAATTATGAGAGAGTCGATTAGTACAATATCGGCGATGGGATAGCATAAGGCGCGTCGTCTCGTCGGCATGAGCACGCCTGCGCACTCCTCGGCTGTCGTGTTCAAAACTACAAGACACGTGTTACGAATGTTTATTTACATCTAGCTGTAGCGAGAACCGCGGTGGCGGCGCGTCACAAACTTTCCACTCCACTAAAATTAGAGAACAATATTGTAGAGACTAACATAAATTCCGAACAGGAAGTTCTAACGGGACCAATCTATTAACTATCGATTTTCAAGCTTTGATTGATCATAAAATATAATAAAGAGGTGACTGAACTGCTTACATTCCTAGAGTTTTAGAAGTATGCACTAATATAACAAACATGCTTTAACAGCCTGGGGCCTTACTCCCACCTCTAAAAGCAGTCATGTTTCAACCTTACCAATATAGCAAGCTTAAAATAATAATGTAATACGATAGACGTCTTGATGACGTAGTATCAAATATTTCACGCAATTCGCATACTTTTTCGTGACTTTTGACACTAAGTTTCATTGTTTCAATGTAATTAATAAATATAAATTTATGAAGATCCGTGCACCCATCTCCTAAGGTAGTCATATTGAAAACTTACCATTAAATTTGGTTGACCGTTTTGTGTCGGTAGGAGTACGATAGTAAGTATGATTATTCTAAGCTTATTACAAAACGCTCCTGATTCATGATAGTTTCGTAAAAGGTGGGAGTAGGCCCCCTGATGGCTCATTGTTTTGCTGGGCCAAATTTGTGGCGTTACTAATGGACAAGCAAATATTTCATTCTACCATACCATACCTATACCTCAAGACTGGCTGTAACTAAATCTCAATTTATGTCACACGATACAATCTGTAGAATTGTGTCATGAAATCGATTATGCTCATGCTCGGTAGATTTTCTTCCATAAAATATGGGTTTACAGTTGTGTGTTGATTGCTTGTTGGTTTCCTTTTCTTCGTACCAATGTACATATGGCAGCTAAAGACTTCAACTGTTGTTGACTTCAACAACAGCATTGACAACAGTTAGGCCGTTGAGTGTAAGTAGTTTACTCGTCTAACTTAACGACGGAGTTAACTATAATGAGTTTATCACAGAAAACCTTCGAATTACTATTCGTAGTAACTGAAGGGGCTTCGTTATTTTGTCAGTTTATTTAGTCTACAGCTTTTGGCTCGTTATTGGAATTCTTTACTTTCTCGGACCACGGTCTGTTGTTACAAATAATTCTAAGAAACGGTGGTAAAAAGCTTGTGGCGCAGTATTTTCTCTGTGCTTACACATACATTTATATACAGGAATAAAATTCAATTTTATAAGAAGGAGTGGCATGGCATGATAGTGCACAGAGAACGAATATCCATATAGGTACATAGATAATTTAATGATACATCCACAGCATAATTTTTTTTAAATGGATTTTTTAGAAATACGAGTACAAATAGCTACACTATATACTCGTATTACATTCTAGTAGAGTATCGATAAACAAGTGCTAGTGCTTTTAAAATCATATACCTACTACAAATTAACTTTAGAAATGTCCTACTGCCTTTTAAACTACGTTTTGACGTTGTAGCGATTAGGACATCATTATATTAATATAATTTACACATAATTTGAGGTGATATTGGGTAATCGCATTAAAAAATCTAAGAACATTTTATTTATTTACTTGGTTTGACAAGCCACATATAAGAAATCCTGCCCGAGAATTATTTTTTGTATTGTCATTACTCTCAGAACAAAACCATTAGGTTTGCTTATCGCCACATACAATAGCAAGTATATAACCGACAGCACGTGAAAACCCATAGAATCCCGAGTGTTGGTAGCGCTAGACACGCATAGCCCTCACGTATAGTGTGTCGGGAAGCCCTGGAGCCGCGGCAGGTGGATCGATGGCGAAGCCCGAGAGGCGCACGCGCGAGTCCGCACCCATACCACGTGCCACTGTTTATTTACGTTCTGGGCACGTACCGATGAGATGGCAACCAATTTCAACTATGTAACCTGAAGCTCCATTACGTTTTCCAGTAATGTGTTGAATATGTTTACTTGTATTTATTTATTCTGTGATTATACACTCTTTGCTCGTTAGTCGAGGAAGAATGGTGATAATATAGAAAAACTTGTTATCACTGGTAAAATCGAGGGGAAAAGACCAAGTAGCGAAGTCCAATGCGGCGGACTGATCAAATCCGTACCACTTGGTGGAATAATACACGAAGCCATTCACTATGTCGAGAATGGGCCCAGCTGGCGTGTTGTCTGCAAAGAGAAAATGTTCCGTAGGGCCAGAAGTGGCCAGAACCCTCAACATTGAGTTAAAACGACGCAAGAAGGCGACTTGTAAGCACTTTGCACTTGCAAACACGATTGCTTGTAAGTTTCGGTACAGATCTGTACTGATCATGACTGAAAATATATGCGTTCTTGAAAGAACCCAGACCCAAAAAGAATTCATGAGCCTGAACTCATGGTACCTTTTGACTATTTCATGGAATCAGATGTTGATAGATATACTACTCTACAATTTGTGTTGATATTGATCGAAGATATTTTTTCCTTTATAAGTAAATGGACTCAAACGTTTGTACATGACATTTCTCAAGTTATTTAGGTTAGGTAAATATGTATAGTTGCATCATATATTTATTTAAGAAATCAGAGTCGTGTCATAGTCGCGTAAATAAGTTTGCCATTAAGTCACTATCCTGTATATATCCCGTTCTATTAAAGCGGTTGATACATTACTGAAACATTCTAAGGCACTTTACGAGGAAACACACTAAAACAACGTTTTGACACTACTCACACTGGTGCAGCATTACGAAGACTTAACGATTCATAATTCATGACACCTCAAAACTAGAACACAAATCTAAGAAAATAAGACAAAATTGATGAGAGCCATAGTAGAGTCCCTCCCGTAAGGAGACAAGACGCTTCGAACATATTATTCGATTAGAACACAGCTAATATTGATTTCGTAAGACTATACATTGAAAAAAACTGTGTCCAGGATCTAGATGGCTTTATAGTTCAAGATTGGAACGATTCGGAACCAGATTTGATGGAATATATTACTATTTATTATTAATATTTTATTTCAAAACGTAGATGTAAAGCAATGTTAAACAGTGGAAAATAACTTTAAAACCAGTATGATGATCGTTAACACCACGTCGTTTGTAAACCTTGAAATGTTAATGTATATTAGTAAGTAATATAGAACAAGTTTTTATCGAACTTGTATAACCGGTGATGTTAAATATATTTTTGTTTTGTAGATTGGACCGGTACTCCGTTATAAAGTACGCATATCTAGAATAGTAATAACCGGCCAAGCGCGAGTTGGATTCGCGTGTTCTTGTTCCGTACCTCTGTACAGAACAAGAGCATCGTTGTCAACAAAATTCGTTGAAATAAAACATGTTTCTTGTCCTATATAATATGTACTCCTGATTTTATTATTTTTGGTTAGAAAATCCGCCGTAAAATTCGTTTTCTGATAAAATTTCAAACGGCTACCTACATCGGATCGAAAGATGGTAGAACATGCAGACGGACAGACAGCGTATGGTTAGTAAGAAGGTCATGTATTGTGGTACGGAACACGAAATAAAAAACAGGGATTGAATATGTATATATAGATCGAGTTTTACGGAAATATTTATATAGAAGACCTATTTATCTCGCTAACAAGTATGAATTTATAAGATGCACGTGCGCAAACGAAACAGTATAAACCAATAAGACCACGGATTATGTCTCTCGACAAATTCAGGGATAAAAAAATAGCCAGTTGGAGAATGAAATAAAAAAAAGACGAGCGCTAAGATCTGGACAATATAAGAAACGATAAACGAGCGGCAAGACGAAGAATACACTAACGTAATATGAATGTACTCGTAATATGATCCAGTTTCCAATTCCACAATTTCTGTCACCCTTGAAAACACACAACCGTTACATGACTCACGGATACAATACAACAACCCCGCGGACATACTTTGTTACATCATCAGCACGAGCGGCGGAGGAGCGGGGGCGGGGCGAGGGGAGGAGAGGTTATCGATTAGTGACGTCACACACCCTATCCCGGGTCTGCTAGTCGACAATATAGCTGCCTCGGGTCTATTGATTGAAGTCTATAAGTCTGTAGGGGTCGGAATATCTTTAAGATTATAATAACTGTTGGAATGTTTTCAATCACCATCGGTTGATTGGTGTAGCAATGCGGTAACACCAGATTATACTACTCGTATTATCTTTAAATTACATAACTTTAAATCCAGACTTTGAGAACTGAAAAAACAATCAGTGTTGAACTGAAAAATATTCGAAACGTCAATGATTAAAAGATTAAAATAATAGAAAACATACGCGATTTGATCCGTTTAACGTTATTTAATTTAATTATATTTTTAATAATCGCGACATCTGGAAACATAATTTTGGCCTATAATGGATTGAGTGTTCTATAAATAAATAAAGTATGTATAAACTGGAAATCAGGCAACAAAAGTATGTTGGGGAAGGCGAAAAGCGCAAAATACAAGAATGGTTATTTAAGGACATGCTGTAGTAGTATATGTTAACGGGTAAGTAAGTAAAATGACAGATATTGAATTAGGCAGAACAATATACATTAGATAGAGATGGACCAGAAATGGTGTAAAAACGTGACAGTTCGGTATCCTAGAGTAGAAAGAGACATAGAAGAAGACAGTTCAAAGAATCATCATCATCATCATCTCAGCCGTAGGACGTCCACTGCTGAACATATGCCTCCCCCATGATATTCCAAAAGGACCGGTTGGAAGCGGCCTGCATCCAACGTCGTCGTGCGACCTTCATCAGGTCGTCTGTCCACCGTGTCTGTGGACGACCTACGCTGCGCTTGCCGGTCCGTGGTCTCCACTCCAGAACCTTTCGGCCCCATCGGCCATCTGTTCTGCATGCTATGTGCCCTGCCCACTGCCACTTCAACTGGCTAATCTTCTGGGCTATGTCGGTGACTTTCGTTCTTCTACGGATCTCCTCATTTCTGATTCGATCACGTAGAGAAACCCCGAGCATAGCCCTCTCCATAGCTCGTTGTGCGACTTTGAGCTTTTCTATGAGGCCCATAGTAAGAAACCACGTTTCAGTGCCATAAGTCATCACTGGTAACACACATTGGTCGAAGACTCTTGTCTTGAGGCACTGAGGTATTTTTGACGAGAAGACTTCGCGAAGTTTCCGGAACGCTGCCCAGCCGAGTTGGATTCGACGATTGACCTCTTTCTCGAAGTTGGACCTGCCTAGTTTGACTGTCTGTCCCAGGTAGATGTACTCGTCAACAACTTCGAGAACTGAGTTCCCAACTGATATTGGGGTAGGGTAGGTACAACATGCATTAGACATAATTTTCGTCTTATCCATGTTCATCTTAAGACCTACCCGTTGGGAAACTCGATGGAGGCCTTCGAGCATTGTACTGAGGTCTTCCATGGATTCTGCCATGACTACAATATCGTCGGCAAATCGAAGGTGAGTGATGTATTCGCCGTTAATATTAATGCCAAGTCCTTGCCGTTCCAGAAGTTTGAAGGCGTCTTCCAATATAGCGGTGAACAGTTTCGGAGATATAACGTCTTCCTGTCTCACGCCTCTTTGCAATGGAATTGCCTTCGAACTCTGCTCCTGTACTCGGACTGACATGTAGGCGTTTTTGTACAAACACTTCAGCACTTCAATATACCGATAGTCAATACGGCACCGCTGGAGAGACTCAAGCACTGCCCACGTCTCGATCGAATCAAAGGCTTTCTCATAGTCCACAAACGCTAAACAAAGAGGCAAGTTATACTCTTCGGTCTTCTGTATAACTTGCCGTAGCGTGTGTATGTGGTCTATGGTACTATAGCCTTTTCGGAAACCGGCTTATTCCGGAGGCTGGAATTCATCAAACCTGCGACTGAGACGGTTCGTTATGACCTTCGAAAACAGCTTATAAACATGGCTCAAAAGCGAGATGGGTCTGTAATTTTTAAGTAAAGTGTTGTCACCTTTCTTGAAGAACAGCACCACAACGCTTTTGTTCCATGCTTCTGGCGTTGAACCTTCGAGTAAGACGGTATTAAAGAGCTTCTGAAGGACTTTAAGTACCGGTGTTACACCCGCTTTCAGAAGCTCAGATGTGATACCGTCGTCACCAGGCGCCTTGTTGTTCTTAAGCTGTTTCAAGGCCATTCTAATCTCGTACAGGCTGATGTCCGGGATATCTTCGGTATAATGTCGGGTCAGCTTGGCTCTTGGGTCTTTGGCCGAGCTGCTAACAGGTTTAGCGACCGAGGTGTATAGCTGTCCGTAGAAACTCTCTACCTCTCCTAATACTTCTGCTTTGGTCGACGCTACACTGCCGTCTTCTCTCTTCAGCTTCGTCAACTGGCTTTGCCTAATAGACATGTCTCTTGCAAACACTTTGGAGCCTTATTTCCGCTCTATCGTCTCTTTAATATGGTTTGTATTAAAGATCCGGATGTCGTGTCGCAAGGACTTCCATATTCGTCTATTGAGCAGCCTATATGCTTCAGCATCATGCGAAGACTGCATTTTCAGTGAGCGTCGTTCAGCCATGAGGTTGAGGGTATTGTTGGAGAGTTTCTGTGGCCTATCTGTACGGTGGGGTTTAAAGTATTTGGAACCCACTGTATGGACAGTTTCTACTAACCTGTTATTGATCTCGTCCACTGAGGCGATGTTCTCAAGGCAATCGAAGCGATTGGATAGCTCAAGTTGAAAGCTCTCGGGGTCTTGTATATGGGCACGAGTGGGTCGGAGCGTAGACTTCATCAGACGAGACCTCTCCAGTTTGACATTAATATTCACCGTGCCTCTTACCATTCGGTGATCACTACCGGTTT
Source organism: Selenia dentaria (assembly GCA_917880725.1). NCBI lineage: Eukaryota > Metazoa > Arthropoda > Insecta > Lepidoptera > Geometridae > Selenia > Selenia dentaria. The sequence continues at coordinate 1,888,744 of OU862892.1, read as the reverse complement.
TAACCCTGTTGATCACGGAGACATCAGTGAATATTTGCCTTTTGGTGGTCATAATGAAGTCAATCTCATTTCTCGTGGAACCATCGGGACTCAGCCAGGTTATTTCCTGTGAGGTGGCTTCTGAAAGAAAGAGTTCATCATAAAGCGTCCCTCTTTCTCCAGGAAGTCGGCCAACTTCTGTCCCCTACGGTTCCGTTGTCCATATCCAAATTGCCTCACTTTCAACTCATCCTCGCTTCTCTTACCCAACTTCGCGTTGAAGTCCCCCATAACAACTAGAAAGTGCGTTTCAGAGGTATGTATGGCCCGACTAATGTCCTCATACATATCCTCCACCTCATCATCCGGGTGCGACTTCGTCGGTGCGTATACCTGAATGACCTTTAGCGAATATCGTTTGGATACTCTGAGTATTAGGTATACGACCCTATTGGAAACGCTATCGATCTTAACTATGTTGTTAGTAAGGGACTTGTGGACGAGAAACCCGACACCACCTTGGGACTGTTGGTCGCCCTCCCGGTGATAGAGTAGGTTACCTGATTTTAGGGTTATCGTGTCCTCACCCGCTCTACGGACTTCAGATAACCCCACAATGTCCCAGTGTAGCTTACTCATTTCTTCTTCCAGCTCATATATCTTCTCGTCTGTCCTCATCGTGCGTATGTTGTGTGTCACCAGGGCCAGTCGTCGTCGTTGGGGGGGGTAGCCGGGCGTCTGCCGGGGATTCTTAGCACCCCCTGCCCCACCGTTACCGTGGCCGTTACCGTAGCCAGGAATAGCGGGGCTGCCGGGGACTGGGGGCCTGGTTCCTAATGTGTCTGTCATTGGGGGGATTTTGCCAATACTCGCCACGCTTGGCAGGCGGGTTGGCGAGCGCAGTTTTGAGGTTTTAATACTGGGAAGGTGCTGCTGCCCACCATCCGATTGTTATCCCTTAGCAGATTTTTACGCACCCACGGGTAGAGTTGGGGGGTACTATTCTAAGCCGGTACCCCACGGTTCAAAGAATGGGAAGACGAAATACCCACAATCAGGTAAAACACTATTAGAGATGCAAAGCTTTGAATCGAGATTAATGGAAAACGACAGAGAAGGTCGCAATTCCAACCCGTTGGAACTAGTATTGCATTTAAGGCCGGACGGAGGTCTTTGCCAAAGGACGCGATTAGAGATTCCAATAATTACTACGCACACCAAAAAGAAATAAAAAACATTATACATGCAATGTGGAGCAGTAATGTATGGATAATTATGGATAGCTGTAAATCAAAGAAGTTTTATAATATTTCCTTTTAATTATTATTTTGTTTAGTCACGTTGCGCATCAGTCATCGACGTCAATCAAGTTTTATTTAGCTGGATACTGAAAATGAGCATAATTACTATTGCATTAACTTTGACAAACGAATTTACGTTCACATGATTTTACAAATGCGACCCCGGTAGATGCAACTCAGTTCAGCGGATTGTGCTGTAATAAAATAAAATAATTAACTGATGTAGACACAGCTAGAATAGTTTATATTACTTATTATCATAGCGTTATGACTTATGGCATACTGCTCTGGGTATGCTCTGCAGAATTTTGTTATAAAAACTGGTTTTCACTAATTTTTGTTTAGAAACACGGTCCCGAAAACTCCTTGAAAAAGACCACCGAATGTGGTCGAAACTATAGTCGGAACTATCCGATGAATATTACGTGAGTAATGCCGTATTTCTAATTAAAAATGTTCTGCAGATCTTAATTCTATTTTCATACTGCAAAAAAGGGCAATACGAGCTATCTACAGTTTAGCTCCTCAGAGTAAAGAAAGAAATAATAAATGTAATATGACAATTCTTAAGTGTCCCCGTAGGCCTATACAGAATAAACGATTTCATTTCCCTTCATTTCATTTCAACCTCGCAAAATAGTCGAGGTTAGGCAATAACATATTTTTATAGTAGAGCGCAAAGATCAAATTATTTTATACACTTGAAACAAAATTCGATATGCTCAATCTTATCCTAACTCTACCAATTCACCGATATGTCGGGTGCCACCCAACTGCTACTAATTCAGGATATATGGATGGCAGAATACGCCTATCATCAAGGCTGACGCGTACGCAAGCTGAATTGGCTTAAAAGGAAATGACAAAATATCGGCCCTCGAGTCTACCGACCTTGTCCGCATCATTATCAGACCCAGTTACACATACAACGCTCAACGACGTTTTAATAACGCCGCTATCTAATGACGTCAGTCGTATGCGAAAACAATTGCTATCGTTTGTAATATATCTGTAATCGCAATCAGCACTCATCTCTGCAGTAAAAGCTTATACATGATAGATTGTAATTTACCTCACATTTTAAATGAACAGAATTTTAAATTGTTTATATATTCATAGAAATTTTACTTAAAGCTCATATTACGATATTCTTTAAGGACATGTAAACTACCATAACATGCCCATGCCCACTTTACCATTGTAGGCATTGCTAGGGAACGGACCTTATTCCCAGATGAGAGCAGTATGACCCAGAATCCACTATCCCCTTTGGTGGATAGTGGCCATACCTACTAGAGTTTTCAGACGGTCCACAAGTCTCCAATATTTCCCAATGAAAGTTGTCCTAAGATGACCGGTTTCAACAGCGTATGCCCTCAGAAGCATGGAAGCACATTATATAGTCGAAAATGCCATTAGAGTTCATCCACGACCAGGCTAGTTCCAATATCAGCAACTCGTTCGTAATCACTAAGCTGTACTTCCAAGCTATCCGATCTAGGGTCGTAGCTTCTTCGTCTTCTACATCCATTATATAATTTCTTATTCATAAGTCGTTAGTTTTATTGACATCTAGACCTATCATAACGTGAAGGAGTCGTTTACCTCAGCAGTGGGGGTGACGTGTAGCCGCAAAGTATTGACCGGGTCATGGGAGCTGGTGCGCATGCGTGGGAACATCGATCGTGTACCGAGGGTCGACGCGCCCTCCCTCTCCAGCCACTCGAGCCATAATGACGGGTGTGACCGCTGTGTAATATGAAGTTTTTAAGTTTTCGCCAATTTGCATTGCAGCTTTTACCTTTGAAAGTCCATGGCATGATGGTTAGCATTGAGGTGAGGAGTTGTTAATGTTATAGCCACTTTCCGACTCCCTCATTACACCAACTCTATGGCACCTACTATTGTATTATGTATGTTATATTATCACCGAAGTAAAATAGGTACCCAAACCAAATTAAAAACCAAGGAAAGAACGACCTACCATAGAAGCAAGTTAGAAGCTTTTAAAACGTATCTCCCTCTTATGCTATCTTAAGTTAATGGATCTAATTCCATATTCCTAAGAATTGATTTTAGATCAAATGAAACATTTATGGAAAAAATTCAGCTAATTCAATACTATTGACTAACACAATACTTTATTTCCGTAACTAACTCGAGCTTCGTATATTCCTGGAACCAATTAACTGACAGGAAACTGATACAATAGCTCACTTCAAGGAATGCCTCTAGTTAATCGAGAAAAATAAATGTGCTAGGGAATATGAAGAATCAAAACTTCATACTGATAATAAAGGGATGAAAAAAACGAGCTAGGCAGAAACATAAAATAAGATTATAGAACGAGCCAGTTTTGACATGACGTGAGACAAAACACTTATGTACGACATCTATGATATGTGATCAACTAATGACCGACCACAAATACCAAAGACTAAACTGTGCCAAAATTAGGAATAAATACAAAAGAGATACATAAGAACATGACCACATAGCTTCATATGTAAAAACTATCAATAGTTAGATAGACCGTAATGATGTAAGCAGATGCAAAAAAACCCCTATGAATGCAAAATGACATCACCACCAAATACTCTGTTAAGTAATTTAAAATTGCAAACAAATTCCAACTCCTCCCAAGTTACGAAGTAGCAGAGGCAGATAGACATAATATACTTAGTGGATAAGATATCACAGAGTGTAGGTGGCGCAGCGTCCGCGTTGGTGCAAGCGATCAATATAACGCGGGGGCAGTAGGGGGCATGCGGGGCACTTGCCCCCGCTTGCCAGCTCGACTGAATTATTTAACAATCTGCTGGGTACGGCATTAATGCGTCTGGCAATTTTGATGCAACGTTTAGATTGCTGCGTAGGTATACTATAACTCGCGCGGGTTAGTGATATATCTGACACGATGTTTTGTACTCGTATGTCTCAATGGTTCATACTGTGATGTGTGGCATGATGGTGGTAATCGAATAGTTATATTAACGTTTGCGCGTACTCATATCTCTACAGTTGCAATCTCCTTTTCAGGTACAACCTCCTTTATGTATATATTAACAAAACAAACCGATTCAAAATAAAACTACCTATATATATAAATAAAATACAGATTTGTGGATTAGCTTTTCTGCTTTTTTGGTATCTACAATTTATTCATATTTGTACTTTACAAACTTAGTTCTTCTTACTTAGTTATATATGGTTTTGGGAAATATATTTTAAATTCCCTGTATTTTACCCAACTCGATAGGTTTTTGTCATACTTATTCGTCAGTTGTAAATCCATGACCATTGCATGGCACTCGCGTGCGGATTCTACACAGGCGAATTCTATGACACGCCATTTATCAAAATACAGCAAGAATTTAGTTTGTATGATGCGGCTAATAAACACAAACCTATAATCACTAAACAGGCATAGGCAAAAATGTAACCCTCTTCAATAGAGAACAGATCGGCCGGGATATGAACAATATATTAATGGTTCCGCCATTAGACATAGGAAGGATACCGGGCACATTGTGCGCTCGGTATTGTACCCGAGCAACTACTGCTAAGTTAAGTACTGCTGGCTATCGTGTGATTAACATAAATATTAATGGCATTAGTATATCCACATCGATACGTACAGTACACACTTACTTATAACTTGTTTATATTTTTTTATGTATGATCACGCATAACTTTTTACAGAGCAGTTCGATTTCGATAATTATTTTTTCGTTTGGTAAAGTATACTTCCGAGGTGGTCCCATTTAAATTTCACCCAATTCATACAAGCGGGTTTTGAGTTACACTCCAATAACTGAAAAGTGTTTCGTCTATCTTGACGATATCGTAATTGACGGTGGACGACAATCGATCCAAGTAGTAAGGGTCACTAAAATATATTTTTTACTGAATAATAGCACCGACTTCAACACAAAAAAGTGTGAAATAACTTGTCGAAGTTATTTCACAGATGACGTCTCGCCTAGCAAAGCGTGCTAGGCGAGACGTCATCGACGACCGAATGTGGTCGAAACTATAGTCCGATCTATCCGATAAATATTACGTGAGTAATCCCGTATTTCTAATTAATAATGAGTGAAAACCACGTTAGTTTTTATAACATAATTACCCTGGCTTTAATGTATCTACCCTGGCATGCAAAATGCCAGGGGAGTGGCGCCAGAGTAGTGACAAAATAGCTAATAACGTCAAGATAATGTTAAACACGTTAGTGTTTCTATACTTCAATGCAATTAGCTCATCTAGCTCACAATTATTAAATATCGAGCGATCAAAATGATAGCGTGCTTTTGACTTGGCTATCAGAAACTGACACTAACTTTGACAGAACTGTCATTATTATGATCTTAACGTAGACCGAGATCTTGTTATTTTGTCTATGTGTCCAAGAATATTACGCTTACTAACACGCGTGCTGATGGATGATGATGATGATGAAAAGTATCCTATGTGTTAATCCAGCGCCTTATCTACCTCCATATCAAATTTCATCAATATTTCCCCCGCCGTTTGAGCGTGATAGAGTAACAAAGATCCCTACATCCATACTCACAAACTTTCACGTTTATGATATTAGTAGGATGTACTGTCGTTACATATTTATGTATTGACGTGAATACTCACTATACATAAGTCTTCTGTATAACAATGTTCTATGCAAGGTCTCCAAATAGAAGAAGGCATAACATGCGAAGCCTTTCACCACCTCATTTGGCCCAGTTTCAGTCCCCAGCGTCCATGACAACAGCTTCCGGATCAATAGCTGCATCTCGAAGATCCTTGGCCCGGCTCGCGCCCCGTGCCGTGACCCGGGCTTCAGCCTCGCGACCTTTACTGTTGCCATATTTACTCCAATGTTTACACTGTTTCCATTAGTCTTGCATTGGATAACTATTGTACGTAAAACTGTGGTTTTACGTACAATATATTTAACTATTGATCGAGTGATCTAAGTTTTGTATGTTATCAATCAACGAGACTGATAAGATGTCGGCACAGAATAATTAATAGAACGTCGACCTCGTTTCCCACATCACATCTTCCCCTAACAGTTGTATTGTTAACTTGCGTAAAGTTCAGAGTAGCACTGCATTGCGCTTTTGAAAATAAAATTTTTACCAAACAATTTAACCGACCTTATAGTCGGTTCTATTCTATTTCTTACTTCTTCGCTTCGTCTGTTCGTAAAAATTCACCCACCCGAAATTCCTCAGTTCATCCATGATCATGGCGCTTGCAACAGGCAAGATATCGGAAACTCACAGAAAATATACATGGTAATTATCCCGTTGATAATTTGAATACCTCTTAAGTTTGTGAACATGATAGTTTAAAAACATAGATTAAATTAATCTAAGTTTAAAACTTATAAATAATATGACTTTATATCAGAATCACATGTTACGATACCCTTCAGTAAATATAAATACTTTTACGCTTATATATGTACTTTTTCATGTATGGCGACCAAATATATGACACCATATTCAGTGCACTCACACAGGCTATATTTTGGTTTAATAAAGAGTAGTGACCTTTACTAAGCAACGAGTTATTCACTTAGCAGGCTGCTTCACAGCTGCATCTCGACTGGATTAGTCAGAGCATTATCGTATGGAATCGAAGCGGTGTCGGCATAGCAAACATAACGGTGACTCAGTCATCACACTACACATACTCCTTTCAAACGTTGTGTGCTATCGACGCATTCCACTGCCTTTTTACCTTCTTGCAATACCTACCGTCTGATATTGCAGTGGAGTCGGCAATCTTTAGGTGCGCAATAAGTGGAGTTCAAAAGCACCATTGTTAGTTAAAAAAAAGAAAATATAAAAAATACATAAATTTATAAAATGATTCTCGTAACTAATGAAAACTGTAGTTAACATTGTAATTATTGAAACAGTATATTGTGATTTTAACGTAACTATTTTTCTATTAGAACGGCAACTTTTGTTGCTGACCGATCCAATCTGTTTGAGCTTGGGCCAAATTACATGTTATTCGTTGGGCTTGAGGATTCAGTGAAGGCAACATCTCGACGGAGCATATGGCAGGCACATTAGCCCACCTGTCCACCTTCCACTGTCACGAGCGAACGAAGCACCCAACAGTGTATGCGGCAGCTATATTCTTGTGAGCCCATCACAAGCTATAGTATCAGCCTATGACGTTTCCACTGCTGGGATAGAGAGAGACGAGTATAGACCGTATTCACAACCAGGCCTTGTTGTGTAGCTTGGTTACTGTTTTTGGCCACTAGAAGTCCTCTGACGTTGACATCCTCTGATAGTCTAAGCTCCCAAGTAAGAACGACCTTCAGCAACTTGATAGCCAGGTGAAAAATACTCAGGACTCAGAAAAGTACTCGTACGTAGACAATCATGAGATGAGAATGGAAAAGCAACGCACTTGACTACACGAGTATGATGTAAGTGACGCGAACGTTAAATAATTACATTAACGACATGAAAAGTAAGAATGTAATGATTTGTTGTTCGACCTAGTAATTATATCGTTATCATCTGAAACTTTGAGTCATCAAAAACATCACGTACAAGTGCTAATGCACTTGTACGTGACTCATAACACATAATACACAATTAAGATTCAATTATAGAGTAACGGGAGTTCATTATAATTTGTTGTAGGTCATTAGTAAGTTTTAACATCATTCTGGCTTGATTACTAATTAATGGCTATTTTGTTTACGAATTTAGTATGTACTATACCTATCAAATAACAATGATACGTGGTGTATATCATCATCAACTCAGCCGTAGGACGTCCACTGCTGTATATATGCCTCCCCCATCTGTGTATATATGAAGTATTTTTTTTTTATTATTAAGCCTTTCTCATATAGGAGATACAAGATTGTCGACTTTACTTGATTGGAATAGTTTTGTGTTTTTTTACGAATGACGTTTACTAGAGAATTTGCAAAATGCAAATAGGCACAGTTCGAGGCACGTAAGTTGAACCAAAATGGTGGTCGTCCGCGCAGGTACAGTTATGGACAAAAATGATAGCCGAATACTCACTCTGCGGTCGTCAAAAATGAAACGCAAGTTAACCTAGTGAGCTCCCGACTATGATCAAATTTGCAAACCAGAGTTGCAAAAACCCCGCAAAAAAACAAGTGACTGTCGCTTTTTCGTTGATACTACCGATCTGGTATCTTTCAAATGATAATTTGTTATGTAAAAAAATTTTCCAGGTCCTTTACAGCATAAAAAAACAAAACATTAGCTGAAATCTATTGTATATTTGAATACAAGTAGATAACATTTTTAATTGGATCCTTATTTGATTTGGCCTTGGCATACCTGTATGTCAAGGCAGCTTTACGGGTTAAACCCAAATATCAAATTTCATAAAAATAATCTTGGATTTCCTTTCAAATAGGATCAATAGGAAGTAATTGTTAGGTAATATTAAATAAAACAATTATAGAAATACTAACCTAAATCACTATTATTCATAGCCCGCTTTATTTATATAGGCTTTATAGGCTTCTTTATTTATAGCAACTTCTACATAATTTTGAAGTGATATTCTAGAACTTGGGCAAAGAGTTGCGATTTTTTCTTATGTGTCAGTTGAAGAATCCAATTCAGAATCACTGCTATCAGAATCTCCAACTGGGTTATAAATTCTTCCGTCATATTATCGATGACGTGGTCTCTTTTGACGTAAGCGTCTTCGATTGTATTGACGCTATAGTATAATTAGTATAGTCATTTATGTTGTTTTCTCTTTTGGTTATAGCCTTGTCATTTTGTTGAAATTATGTTTAATGATCACACATTTGACAAATAGTGTGTGGCGTTTACTCCGAGCTGTCTCGCATGAGTTCGAACTCCAGTGATGGCGAGTATACTCGGCATTTCGAAATTAATATTTGAGTACGATCGTAAACTCCATGCTTCCTCCATCGAGTTCGCCTCTAGCCACAGACAAATATTATTTGGTTATCTCAAACAAGGTTTACTTTGAAATATATTTTTGTATCTTGCAACATTGGGTTAGAAAGAGAGAAACATATAATTTCCCTATGAGAGGAGATGAAATAGACGACATTATAAAAAAGGCGCGCATTGGCGCCTTTTCGAATGTTTTCCTGGACTCTGGCGGTAAACCTAGGTACTATATATACTAGGTAGTATGAGGGGCCGCTAAGATTTGATTTTCCCTAAGCAATTCCGAAGTGGAAGTGTGATCGTCCTGGTTGGCAGCATTGGTTAAGCTATGGCGACATTTACAGTCAGGTACCATTTTGCGAGCCCTATATGCCGGTAGGGATTCTATGGTAGCGCATTATCTATACTTATACATGGCGGCATCGTTAGTATACAAAGCCAATTTTACATCGCCTTCTCCTGGAATGTCATCCGTATATTTCACGTAATACATGCGCGACAGGCAGCTGCCCTGTGGCACTCCTGCTGTTATGCGGTTTCTGATGTCAGTGCTGCTTCCACACAAACCCGGAATCTCCTCCCTTCCCTTTGGAATGACTCGATAGTTGCCACTGTCATTTGTATGTCATGTTTTTTTGTGGTGGCTTATTTGTATTGCTGAATATTATATTTCTTCTTAATAGGTACTTACTGTGTTTCTTGAATAAATAATTTGCACCAGATCATCCGATAAAATGAATCCGAGTGTTTATTAGTATTAGCTGAATTTAAAAAAAATCTGAATACTAGTTTTGAAAATGCTCTTTTGTTGTATCAATTTATATCGTCGTTAGCTCTTGGGAATTTCCACCATGTTGGCGAATCGCCTCGAAAAAGTTTTCTATATGAATATTTTACTCATCTGGTGAATAGGAATTCCGATATAAAATTCTCTAGTAACTGTAAAATAGCATTTGTTATATATAAGCTGGTAAACACACTTTGATAAGAGTTAGTGTCACAATGCCCATTAGATTTCCCCGTTAATGGGGATTTTGAATAATGTTTGTCATGTAATCTTCCGTAAAAGCATTGCTTACTTTAATGTTTTTGAACATCTTCAAAGCATTATTAGTAGCTCAGTCGATGTAATACGATGTTTATGCTGTGATAGAAGTCGAGGTAATGTACCTAAGGCTCAAGCCTTAGCCGGTAAAGCTCGACTTCAGACACAACTCGATTTCAGATGACATACAGATCGCGCGGCGAGAGTTTGGCTTTTGCGCATTTGACCGTTATTGCGCAGAAATCAGAAATTGGGTATCAACGGGCAATTAGCGGAGTGCGGGGCGGGTGTGTAGGCGCATTCGGTGCTCTGATTGGCGCTCCAATCGTTCCCTGCCTCTCGCATCGATACGACGTACCGCGCACTCCTGTTGTACAATCACGTTCACAAGTGAATTGCTATTTTCGTTAATTGTTTATTGTTGTTATTATTTGTTGAGTTTGTTTGTTTAAGTTTGTCAGTTAAGTTTTTTTTGTTTATACAAATTGCTTTATTAACTTTTAAAGCCGGCACCAAAACAGGGGACTATCACGACAACATGAATTACGAGAATTATGAAAAATGGCTTAGGACACAATTAATTCCCAACCTACCACCTAATTCTGTAGTGGTTGTCGACAACGCCTCATACCACAATAAACAATGGGATTTAGCACCGTCCTCCAATACCAAAAAAGCCGATATGCAGAATTGGCTAACTGATAAAGGCATACAATATGATTCAACAATGCTCAAGCCACAATTGTACAACTTGATAAAAGCTAATAAAGAAAGATTTAAAACTTTTTCAATAGATCAAATTTTAGCAGAAGCAAACCATAGCATATTGAGATTACCGCCTTACCATCCAGACCTCAACCCCATAGAAATGGCATGGGCTACTATTAAACAATATGTAGCTAGCAAAAATGTTAAATGGAATTTACAAGAATGTACCAAACTTATCAAAGAAAAAGTATCCTTAATAGGTGCCCAGGAATGGGAAAAAATATGTAAAAAGGTAAAAGATATAGAAGAAGAGTACGCCAAGAGTGACCATGTAGTTGATTTACTTACCGAGCAATTTATAATTCGCGTCGATGATAGTTCCGAAGACGATGATTCTGATGATGGTTATGAAGATGATGATGATGACAACTGCGACCGAGGAAGCCCTGAACCCGGACCCTCAACAAGCAAAAGACGTTGCACAATTTCGTGTCGCGGCAGCACCACTGGACCATGCGGTGATTTCATAGAAGGCGTTAAACCTTTAACTGATTCAGAATCTGAATAGCACTGCGGCTAGGACTTTTTTTTATGTTAACTTTTGTATTTAATAATTATTTTAAGTTTTCTTTTGTTTGTATGTACCAATTTTACATGTATCTTGGAATAAATAATTTTATTAAAAAACAATTATTTAGAATTTTCATCGCTGTCTCTGTAAACTTTAAAAGGAAATAAACATTTTATATAAGTAAAATAACTATCAATAGTTTTAATAAATGAAGAAGTTTATCTATTTCGTATTATTTTCTAGCATTATTACCACAGTACATGAATTTTGACCCACTCAAATATCCAACCTGGTACATAAAAAAGGAAAAGTATTGTGTGCGTGACAGTACCCATGCGCAGTAATCCCCTCCACCCGAAGGTCAAAGCCAAACTCTCGCCGCGCGATCTGTACCTGCCGCGACTAAATAACTTAAAACTAGCGTGGCATACCAAATTTTCAAACGTTCATTGGAAACTTACAGTAGACAGCAGGCAGATTATTTTTCTATAAACCGGTACAATTGAGGACTGCTAAAATATAAATTTGGGGCGAACAGCTAAAACTCCTTAGGGTATATATTTCTTTTTTATTGGGATTGGAATTATTTTTGCTTTATTAACATATTGCCTGAACTTGATAAGTTTCTGTTTTCTGTCGTACCTACTTCTTCTGCGTTGTTGCATAAGGAATCCGCTTTTAAATTTTCAACCGAATTACAAACGGAGACGGTTCTGAAGTCGACCAGTATATATAGAAATAGAAATATAAAAAGAATAAGATAAAGAATAGTCCGTTTTTGATAATTCTTTTTTATTTGGACGTGAGTTTCAATAACAAGTTAATTTTAGTTTTCTTGTTTTTCTTTTAGTTATAACCCGCGGCATATAACTCTAGCTCTGACCGTTATTGAGCAGAAATCAAAAATTGGGACTAAGGACTCTTGTCTCTCTCTGTCACATCGAAGACGAGGGACTGTTGTCTCTCTCTATCTGCACAGCTATCCCTTCCACATTTCGCTCAGAGCTGGAGTTATATGCCGCGGGTTATACGTTCTATTTTATTTGTAAAAATAATTTTCACCTTTTTAGTGACCCTTGCTACTTGCGGATCGATTGTCATTCACCGTCACTAAGGATGTCATCATGATGGGCGTAACACTAATCAGTTGTTGGAGTGTAACTCAAAAACTGCCTGACCGAATTTGATGAAATTTAAATGGGATCAGGATAATACTCTCTCAAATGGAAGAATTTTAAGAATCGGTCCACATATGGGGGAGAAACCGGTGAACTACGTAGAAAAATTACATACAGTAGAATTTTAAGAATCGGTCCACATATGGGGGAGAAACCGGTGAACTACGTAGAAAAATTACATACAGTAGAATTTTAAGAATCGGTCCACATATGGGGGAGAAACCGGTGAACTACGTAGATAAATTACATACAGTAGAATTTTAAGAATCGGTCCACATATGGGGGAGAAACCGGTGAACTACGTAGATAAATTACATACAGTAGAATTTTAAGAATCGGTCCACATATGGGGGAGAAACCGGTGAACTACGTAGATAAATTACATACAGTAGAATTTTAAGAATCGGTCCACATATGGGGGAGAAACCGGTGAACTACGTAGATAAATTACATACAGTAGAATTTTAAGAATCGGTCCACATATGGGGGAGAAACCGGTGAACTACGTAGATAAATTACATACAGTAGAATTTTAAGAATCGGTCCACATATGGGGGAGAAACCGGTGAACTACGTAGATAAATTACATACAGTAGAATTTTAAGAATCGGTCCACATATGGGGGAGAAACCGGTGAACTACGTAGATAAATTACATACAGTAGAATTTTAAGAATCGGTCCACATATGGGGGAGAAACCGGTGAACTACGTAGATAAATTACATACAGTCGAACACAGAACCTCTTTCTTTTTTGAAGTCAGTTATAAATGGTGTGCCATCTCTTACTAAGAAATGTAGTTTTTAGAATGTTCTAATAACGGGTCTGTTAATAGGTATTATTCTTACTACCAATAACAACGAATACATATTAGAATTATTTATTTCTGTTGATTTTTGTGGGTTTGGCATCGAAATGTGATTACATCATCGATATAATTGAAAGTGGGTTATTTTCCTCAACAAATACGAAAGATTGCACGGAATGTCGTTAGATATTTAGCCGCAGAAAAGTGAAAATATATCAGATTCCGTAATAATAAAAAAATGGTAAAGTTATTGTTATATATACTTTCTATCGACGGTATTTTTTTTACAATATCCACACAAGGTCTTCTAGTCCCAAACTAGGCATGTCTATACTATGATAACCTAATGATTGATGTACCTACTTATACATATACACGCCAAGACTCAAGGTCAACAGACATGTTCACGCACGCAAATATTTGACTTGTGCGGGAATCTAACCCTGTACCTGCCGCTCAGAAGACAGGGTTGCTACGAACTACGCCAACCGGCCAGTCAAATTCAATCCGGGCTATTTGGTAAACCGTTGATAATACAGTTGATAACAAAGAAAATGGTCCTAAAAGCCTTAATTACGTTTGATGTGATCAAGTTACGGGGAAAGCAATAAAGGCAAGGCTGTATAGCGAAGCGGGCCGGGTGCTGGGAATCGGGCCCAGCCAGAATCCTTGGCCCGGTTGCCTATTTCACGGAGGTATGTACCTGTTGCTCCAATTTTTGTTGACACACCTGCCCTACCTATGTTTGGGTTAGTGTGGGAGCAACTCGGCTCGTGAGAACTCAAAGCAGATGGTAACCAATTAAATGCGGTGCGAGGTTCCATGAATGACAAAGATTTGGGTCATATGCGTAACGGGATTTTGGGAGGATGTGACGTCAATTACAATAAACTCTGTATCAGGCATGTTTCCAAAGTAGGATCTTTTTATAACTAGGTCAAAGTAATATATTTCACGCGGGTCAATCTTTGGATCTGTTGTAATTTACACTGGCTATTAGAGCAAGTTCTACTAACACAACTTAGCGCACTGAAGTAATGTCGAAATCAAATATACGTATGTTACCTTGCTTGGTGGCTGTAGATGACTTTGAAATCAATTCTGAGAAAACTCCATCGAATTGTATTCAGCTGTTGCAGAGTTTTGTTTTTCATTTATTTGAAGGGCTTTGAGCGACCACACCGCCCTGTTGTTGCAGAGTTATACCGTAACATAAGATAACAAGGAGACATTACAGACATTTCTCTAAAAACGGTGGACTCTCGTAGTGTTACAAACAACATCCCCCTATTGAGGGTATTAAAATATGAAAGAAACTAAACATTTTAGTAACGCCATAAAGGTTTTGTTATTACAAGACACTCGTATGGTGTGGCAGGTGACCCGACTTTCGTCATGGCCAATACAGCTAGTTCGAACCGTACAGCTCATAGAAACTTTTGCTTTTATAAAGGTCAGAGAATTTCCGTATGCCATTGTTGGCTTCGCATGAGCTAAATAAGTAAATTAATTGTGTGTGTGCTAGTATTAAGATAAATACCACATTTCAAGGTTTACAGTAGAGTGTGGCTATGCCTATGTTAAGTTCAATAACCAGACGGGCCAGCTACCCGGGTCAAGGACCAATTCCCCGGGCGTATCCTTGGCCCGGTTTTGGTAACGAGTCGATATGTTAGCGTTCAGAAACCGCGCCGGGTGTCGTTACTCAACTCAACTGTTTGAGGTGATGGTAGCGAGAGTAGTGACGGTCGGCAGTGCCCGCTTTCACGGAACGCAACCCGAATCCGAGTTTCGATTTATTATACCTAACGAAATAACACACCTTAATACAATTTATACTTAGATCGACTAATCTTTAATCATATTACCCTCAATTTAATGAAGTAACTATGCTACTTTAGTATGCTCCATGGTTTACCCTTACAATATTGTAAACTAGCTGGTGCCCGCGACTACGTGTCTGCGAAGGATTAGTATTTCGAGTAGCTTCTCCAAGACAATATCTACCTTTAACCAAAATGTCATAAAATATGTACATGGTCAAACGCAATTGCAGGGGCCGAAACAAGTTCTATGGTCGAAAATACTGATTTTACTGACCAAAAATTCAAAAATACTGACCAAATACTGACCATTTCGAAACCGTTTTTCGGGTGAATGGTGTGAAATAAAAAGCTTATTTTCAGTTATTGGCCTCCACCATCCCCATAGCCAACCAGCACCGCCTTTTTATTGTGTTAAAAAGCTTTTTTTATTGTTAGTAATTGTTATTGTATTACAAGTGAGTCATTTTGCATTCGTGCAAAATTATACATATAGTGAACACTAAAATCAAATGACTATGAGAAAGAAAAAAAGTACAGAGAAGTTCCATTAAAATAAACATAACATTTAAAATTAAGTTTTCTTAAAGAAGTTTGTTATAAGTGTTTTTTTCTTCTTATCTACGATTTTTTGTATTTTTTCTTCCTCTTGTATTTGTTGTTCTTCTTCTTTTCTCTCCTTTACTACAGTTTCTAGCAGAGATTTTGCCATATTTACGGAAACCATGTCTTTTTCTTTGATTCCGCCCTTCAACATGGCATTTGCATTTTTAATTAATCTGGAAATAATAATTAATTACATTGCGAAATCGTGCATAGAAATAAACACAAACAAACCAATTAGAAACAATCACAAAGCGTGCTATATCTACCTGTCAATTGTCTCCCTCTTAATTTTTTCTTCTTCTCTTATTTTTTTTAGCGTTGTCTCACCTTCTTCAATAATCGTCTTAGTTTCTTCGTACTTTCTCTTAAGTTCTTTTTTTTCTCTATCAAGTTCCTCATTTCTTTTCTTTTCGAGCTTCTTTATTTCTTCTTTTTGCTTCTGTTCTTCACAATATGTTTTATATCTTATATATGCCGTTCTGGCTAATTTCATCAATTCAGGTGTTAAAGGGACTAAATGAATCTTGTTTTCGTACATGTTTTTTAGTGCCGATTTAACTGTCAAATGCGCATCAAGGGTCCTCTGACACATGTTAGCCCTTTCTGGTGTTAAAATTCTACCCGAACATGAAAAGCCCCTTTCCACATCTGCATTGCCATGCGACAGTGCTAATGCGGCCTTTACAATGTGTTCCAGGTTGGGGAACATTTTTTCTCCGTTATCAAAGGTCCTTTTAAAAATATTGCCCCAGTAAGTTTCAATCCTTTGTTCTTCTTGATTTCCTTTTTGATGTTGCATCAACAAAAGACATTCGTTTGTTAGTGCCGTTTCTTCAAACGCAACCGGCAAAGTGTTTGCAATTTTTAAAAAGTCTTTATGACACGTTTCTGAATTTTGTTTTTTAGGGTTCAATATTGCCAAGTATTTTATTAAAGAATAATCCATTGACGTTTTTGTTAGCAGATGTTTGCAAGCGGCGACGTAATGATTTTTTACTTTGTGTAAAAATGTTACTCTATCACGTTCTTGAGCGGTCTCCAATAATTCTCTGATTGAATCTTCTAGCACAATATCTTGAAGAGGAACGTAATATTTTTCATTTAGACCTTCAACTGACGTAGGCGCGCTTTTTACACAAAACCGATTAAAAATGGTTCTCACGAGTTTCTTTAATTCTTCATGAATCATGTGAACCAATGGCTCTTCACGCTGGAAGAAACCAGTGACTTTCACGAACATCTTTACACTGGACACTACAAACATTATTTCTGCTTTTGCTAGCTTTTGATTGATGAAGTTATAGATGTTTTTAAAGTTTTGGGATGTATTAGTCTGTTTTTTAGGTAGATGTTTAGTGAAATACTCAATTATTGCAGGCCATTGCTCTAAAACGCGTTCAGCAGCAGGCCCCATAGTGAGCCAACGTGAAGAAACGTGCTTAATGAAGCGATGGTTTGGCAAATTTAACTTGTCTTGAATAATTTCATATTCTTCCCAGCGAGCAGGCCAACCATCGAAAAAGTTGTGAATTTGAAATATAAAGTCAGATACGCTTTCACCAAACTCCATCAAAGCCTTAAGAAAGGCATTGTGTACAGTGTGAATGTTACATGTTCCTATATCAGCTAATTTCCGTCTGCCCAACAGAATTAAAGAATCGTTCATCAATCTTGTAACCGCTTTATTCACATTGGGCCCGTCACAGCCCAGCATCAGAAGCCTTTTGCGGGATAGTTGAGCGTTGTCCATTGCTTCATTCAGCTTAGAATAAATATCCTCGGCGGTAGCTTTACCAATGAAGAAAGTTTCTAAATGTGTCGTTATTATCATTTCTTTAATCGGAGACCAATATTTTATGGCCACCTGAAGCTCCTTTTTTGATGCTGCATTGCAGGTTTCATCGAAACATAGCGAAAAATAGGAGTCTTTGTAGTCCTTCATCATTTCTTGCCTAAAATATGGAGCTATAGCATCACAAATTAAATATCTTGCTTTGGTAGTAGACATAGAAAAATCTGATGGTAGTGAATTTGGAAACATAGCTGAAAATAGTTCCTTTATAGAATCGCATGAGGGCTCTATTGGAAAATCAGAGACCACCATTTTCATAGCCCACAAAATTTCTGCTCTTGTGGCCCCATCTTTGACACTATATAATTGTACACAACTTCTTTGGCTATTTTCAGGTTTAGAAGTACTTGGTTGTTCTTCGATGGGTTTTTCATTGGGTCGCAAACTTGTCATATGCAATTGAGATGCTGTCAACTTTACTTTACACTGTTCCTTGTGTTTTTGTGTTGATGCGTGTTGTTCGATAGCTTCAAAGCCCCAAGCAATCGAAAACTTTTTAAGACACACAAAACAAAAAAAACCTGTATCACTGTCCTCTTTTTTTCCCCACTCACACACAATATGTCCATTTTTATCTTTTTTTTTAAGCCAGTCTTCGTTAAATTTGCACTGACCCATAATTACTTGTTTTGATATGTATAGAGATAGAGTCTATTATTTTGTTAGTGATAAATTAAAGCACACACACAGGCAAGGTACACACATTTAATGTGTGTACCTTGCCGTCATTAACAAATCACCAGTATGAAGCTGTAACAAACATGCATGAGTTAAATTACACAAAATTAGAACAAAGAAATACTGATTTAAAAAAAAATATTAGTAAGTATTTTTTTTTAAGTCAGCTGCAATATATAGTACGTAGATCATCCACATACACTTGGAACAAAAAATTTTGTGCCCAGTGTATATAGAGCATGCAAAGTGCAAAGCAGCCCTCAGATATCATCAGTCATCACTGGGCAAATCGAAAAATACTGACAATACTGACCGATTTTCAAAAATACTGACTTTTACTGACCAGGTCCAAAAATACTGACTTTTACTGACTTTACTGACCTGTTTCGGCCCCTGCAATTGCTATAATAGTATTATATGACTAAATGTAAATACTTAGTATATCAATCAGTAAACATTAATAATAAAATACAGGACTTACGTAGTTTACGTACATACAAATATAAAATTAATCACCATGAAAAGAAACTGTCATTACATTTCATCACCCTTGACGGTCGCCAAGCACGTCTAGTGTATCGAGCGGTCAAATTGACTTGACTTTGACTAAGTTATCAGAAACTGAAACAAACTTTGACAGAACTCTCATCATTACGATCTTGACGTAGGCGGAGATCTTATTATTTTGTCTATGATGTGCCCAAGCATATTACGCTTTATCACCCGCATGGTGATGGATGATGATTAAAAGTATTCTATTATCTCTATATTTATCTTATCTATCTCTATGTCTATTTAGTATGTGTTAATCCAGCGCCTTATCTACATCTATACCAAATTTCAGCAAAATTGCCCCCGCCGTTTGAGCGTGAAGGAGTAAAAAAGATCCATACATCCATACTCACAAACTTTCGCGTTTATAATATTACCTAGTAGGATTTGGTGAATGCATTCCATCAGGCATACGAGTATGTGGATAGAGTGCGGGTGGCGTACGGGAAGACCCAGCCCCTAATGCATCAATACTTAGTAAACATGTTGAGTCGAAACTGTTGTAATGATGTATTATAATAATGTTGACCGCAGTTTAATGAAGCCATTGTTTCACTGATAAGGAAAGTGTGCGGTTTGCCTGTTTTGGTTCTAGCGACAGGAAAACTTTGGCTTTATCCTGAAATGCGCAAAATGTGTTGTGTGACTACAAGGAAACTTAGTTTAATTAAACGTTATGCCATATATTAGTTTATGACGCAGCATATTCACACGAGGCTTTACTTGTGGCTGTGGGTTCTAGTCAGTTTGACAGCACATGCGGTATTTATAGGTAATACGAAACCGTAGAAGGTAGTTTTATAGCTTTCGTTTAGGTTTGTTACGATACCTATTAGTATTATCATGGTCTAAAGGATAATTTTATTATAATTCGTCACGGACACGACCGCAACATCTGGTCGGGGCCCGTTGTTCACAATAATATGATTGTATAAATCGTTTCAAGTGGTTGACAATTTAAATAACAGTACCGCTCAGATATGTATAGGTACGGGTAAACTTCCAAGGTTTCTGGAAAACAGATATCAGAGGTAAAAAGCGATAACATCACAGATACCGTCATAGGTTTCAGCAAGCCCACGATAGACACAGCGGGGCCTTGTGTAATCATTTTACACCGCGTGATTTTGCGCGCATTTTACAACTTCCACGTGCCTACCTAATCAACACACAGTAAACCTTTGTAAATGACAGAAGCGGCAAAAGGGACAAACGAGTTACTACGCAGCAGCAAAAACCATACGAAAAATGGACAATTTCATCAATTATTTATCCTGATAATAAAAAAAGTCCTCGAAGACGCCATACGACGAAACAATTCTACTTCTTCATCATCCCTGCATTTAATGTCGTCCTGCAACTTTTATCAGTTCGTCTGTCCACCGTGTCGGTGGACGACCTACGCTGCGCTTGCAGGTCCGTGGTCTCCCCTCCAGAACCTTACGGCCCCGTCGGCCACCTGTTTTGCGTGTTATGTGCCCTGCCCATTGCCACTTTAACTGGCTAATCTTCTAGGTTATGTCGGTGACTCGTTCTTCTACGGATCTCCTCATTTCTGATTCGATCACGTAAAGACACCCTGAGCATAGCCCTCTCCATATCTCGTTTTGCGACTTTGACTTACTTATGAGGCCCACAATGAGAGACCACGTTTCAGTGCCATAAGTCATCACTGGTAACACACTGATTAAAAACTTTTGTCTTTATTCATTCTACTTATATATATATATATATATATATATTATGACTAAACATAACTACAGAACACTCAACAGTACAAACATAATCTAGGCAGTAAAACCAAGGCCAAGAAAAAAGAAGACAAAGAACTGTGCGACTTGACACATCACCATGTCAACATTGCATTATAATCTAAAGAAAATGCAAATAACTTGCATCGAAGGCGTGCAGCGTGGGTACATATTGTCATAGTTGCAGAACGTATGCAAACAACGATGATAACGCGGTGTCGTCCCGTGGCAAACGCAAGCATCCTCTTTGTAGCCGGAAGTCGATTGACTAACACCTTGTTTTGTCCCAACAGTTGGAATACAACAAGCCTTTGTGTCAACAACTAGATGCGAAGTTGCAACTATATAGGTAGGTAAGGTAGGAGATCTAAGGACCAAACTGAATGCTCGATCAAAGCCCCAAAGGCCAATATCCAGTGAGCTCGTCACATTATCATAACACAGTACATGTACACTTTAATCATAGCATGACAGTTATAAAGAATGAAGTAGGAAAGAGTATTGATTTTCGCGCATATCTATTTCGGTACCAACCAGCAGAAATACACTGCTGAACATCTTCTGATAATTGACACAAGTAAATTGAATCCACAACTGCAAGAGATTATAAATGGCATGTCACAGCCTTCGATCGTATATAAAGGTCACAGCTGCATAAATTTCATTACTTTACTTATGTAATTCATTAATTTATAAAGTTTAATAGTTTAATTAGGTACTTATGTGGAATATTGTATTTTAGTCGGTAAATTAGGTAGTAGAATTTGATTTTCCTAAATAAAGTAAAGGGTGGAAAGATCATCAGGTACGCTTGGTGGTCGGATTGGTGGTGCTCGCGGGCCGGATTGGTGATGCTCACGGGCCGGAGTTGGCCCGCGGGCCGCAGCACGGAGACCCATGTTAGATGTTAGTCTGATATTCGTTTCAGAAACATTGTTAAGATCATGACAGTCGAGTTACATGATATATTTATATTGTTAAGATTCAGACTTTCAGACTTCTATAGGTGTTCCTTTGAATTCCGGTGAGAGTGAGCATATACGAGTAAGTGTTCCTTGATAGGCAACGACCTGACGAATGATATGGCATTATGTTATGATGATAAACTATACAGCATAAATTACATATAATTACCTTTTGAATATTCTTTATTACTTTGTTATAATATAAGTATAATCTTAATAACTTTATTTATCGCATATTTGTATATAAACCTTAAACGTTGAGAACGTACATAATTACGAGTACGGCCGGTCCCAATAATCTATCTATCGCCGGTTTACTTTACAATAGAGAAATTTGACACTATTTGTATGGACGTTATGTCAAATTTCTATCGGTAGTGAGGATAACTGTAATGGTTTATAATAATAATGGTTTATTTATTTAGAACAGAAATACAGGTACACAAACATACTCGTACATCGAGAATCGATGACACCTGCAGAAGTGTGAAACTGTGGACAGATAGATTATTGGGATCCCCCATTAGACTACAACACTGAGATTCACCGTGTCGCGGAAGTCAGATAACTTCGTCAGGGAACTTCATATACTCGTAGGTCAGAAATGTACAAGATCCGAGAGCAAACAATGCAGCTTATCACAAGAACATTTGCTTCGTCCAGGGAACAACTAGTTCTAGACTGTGGGGAACTGAAACTGAACTCGTCATTGTGTCACATCACATCACATACCAACCCACAGAAAGGGTAAGCAGGTAAATAAAACCTTAAATTAACTATTGGCCGAGCGAGCGAAGAGTCTCTGCTTTAACTGGCCAAACTGACTTTCATCTGTCCGTATGTTTGTTAGGTTGTTCGTTGGTCCTCCTGTACAGGTCGCATTTTTCAACCAATCTTGACGAAACTTGGTATGCATATTCTACTAAGTATTCAGTACAATTTTTGTCGTCGGCTATTTTTAGTGGGTGGGGGGTACTTTTCCTAAAAATGTGGAAATTGACTGCAGCTCTATATAAAGACCGATTTTGATAAATTTGGTACACACTTTAGGAACCTGATTTTAAAGAGGAATCGCTATTATGAGCATAACTGGTCAAGTGGCAGCCGAGATTAAAGCTTATGAAGTTTAGTGAAAACTAAACGATTGTGATAGCTCATACTGACAAAAATTGTCGCTAATAAAACTGTGCTCGCTAGGTCTACTGTTCACAGAACTACTGATCGATTTAATCGATGGATAGTATTTTATTTCTTTAACGAACAATATAAACCACCTGAGATCTTCAATCTGGGAGAATTAAAGCATCAAATTAAAGCTAATACTCAACTATATTCGAAACTTAAATATTTAGGCCGATATACATTGCCAATATAGGTAGTACTGCTAACATTGAATTAAGAGCACGTAGACAGGTAGGCACAAAACTACAAACCAAAGATTGAAGTCGGTCGTGCCAAATCTGACCTCTCACATTCCCGGTGCCGGTTTGTGAGCCTGGTAATAATATAAACATGCGGAAGTGCATATCAAAATGAAGTCGTGGACCCTGGATTCTAGTACCATTGTATTTTATCGTCAGCACGCATCAACGCGTAACAAATAACAATGAGGAAGTCTGGGGAATTAATAGAGACGAAATTCGCCGACCCACTTTGGTCTTGAATACTGTACTCGTATGGAAATACTGCGCACGTGACGGAAATAGTAGGAATGTCACAGATAACAAAAAATAACCTTAATAGGATTCTACGCTCACGGTCGTGTAACTTGGTCCACATTACATACTTGGTACAAGTTTAAGAAATAAAGATGTTTCAACCAACTTCCCCAAAAAAGAAGGAGGTTTTTAAGTCGACGCGTATATTTTTTTTATGTATGTTCACGCAAAACTGTTCACAGAGTAGTGCGATTTTGATAACTCTTTTTTTGTTTGGTAGAGTATACTTCCAAGGATTTTGTATTTGCATTTTAGACCCAAAGAAATTCGGTCTAGCGGTTTTTAAGTTATAATCCAGCAACTGAAAAGTGTTTCGCTCTTGATGATATCGAGAAAATTGACGGTGAACGACAATCGATCCCGTAAGTAGCAAAAGTCACTGAAAAGGGTGAATATTATAATTATTTTCCAATTGTGCGCTTGGTACTGACTTTTTTGCTTCTCGTAATTAATATTGTCCGTTGTGTGGTACTGCGAGCATGGATTGTCGGTAGTATACAATGTGACACACAAACAAGGTCGAAATCAAGTGTCAACCTATGAGGTTCACAGCTATTCGAGGGCATATTATATAGAAATATTATTATTATATCATATAACACAGATAGCGACGTCCTCACGCGCCAGGAGTAATCTGCGTCTCGGGCAGAATACCTCAGTGCCTTAAGTGAGCTCAGTCACACATCAAACTATGGAGAAGGCTTTGCCAGGTGGGTATCTACGTGATCGAATCAGAAATGAAGAGATCCATAGACGAACTAAACCCACATCGGATTAGTCAGTTGGATTGTCAGTAGACAGGCCACGTAGCACGCAGAACTGATGGCCGAGGGGGCCGAAAAGGTCCACGCCCCAGCAAGCACAGCATAGGTTATCCATCAACGAGACGGACTATACTTGAAAAAGGTCGCGCGCGCTATGTTGATCAATCCTTTTTGATATCTATGAAAGAAGTCATCTATGTTCAGCAGTAAATATTATTGGCTGAGATAATAAAGATGACTTTTAGTCCGGTCTGGTAGACTGGTATTAGGTACTATTGATGATATGAATTCTAGGCTGGTAGTTGGAACACGAAAACCTAAGTGACGACCGCGTAAGTAGTCGAGTATTTCTGATTTATTCGGGTCGAACTTGGGTACGGTTACAGGCTCCAATAAAGCTATTGATAAAGTTATTGAATGTCACGATACTGTCGCCGTTTAGCTGTAGCTGATAACTACTAGAGCCTAGCTGGCGACAGTGAAGTGACAGAGGCGTCAACGAACTTGGTGCCGGTAAACAAAGCCTGATTGATGAGGTCACCGCGACCACATGCTGTTTTTCATGTTGTCATTGTTTGGGTCAATCCAGCTAAAAAAGGATATGATTAGTTCCCTAATTTATTTGAAATTAGTAGCTTTTTACAAACGACAGTTTAAATTTTTCATCGTTCGCTAGTTACTTCGTTTTAGAACTTCGGATTGTATTTGATTTTCATTAGAATTATATATGTGTTATAGTTTAGGCGAATTGGGGAAATCATATTTATCAAAAATAATTGGGAGCTCAGTGTAGCTACTGTGATATGAGAAAAATATATTGCAAAGTAATCGCATTATATATTTCTGGAACAAATTACAACGCTATCAAAGCTTGGAGGCATGTTACCTATCGCGGTTTATCTACGAGCCAAACTCTAATGCAAACAAGCATATTCGTTACATAACTGCGCCTTTGTATAGTGTTACTGATAGCGAATATCGATTGTGGCGCGGTCGGCTCTATTTGACTTAGCTTTAACTGCTCAAGGACGGAAATGGTCGCTCCCACTTCTGTCCTCACCTCTCCTCCTCTCTTCCACTTTTCATAGGTCATCAATAACAGATACCACTATTATATCTATATCTTCTTTGCATTACTTAACCTTAACTTCTACGTACGTTTATAATTATCTTATTCATCTACGTAGAGCATACACCACTGGGGCTATACAACAATAACTACGTAAGAACTTTTGGAAATATGAGGTGAATTCAATTTATTTCTGAGGCTTTGTATTAAGAAACGTAAACCATGCCAGCGAAGCCGCTAGCGGGTCAGCTTGAGAGACAAAAAAATATTGGAATTTTGTCATCACTTACACTGTAGAGAAGGACATCACGACGAGTGAACTACTACTAGCTGGCAGGCTAGTTTGTCTAGGTACTAGTGGATGCCAGACATTCACTACTACACTAGACTCCTAGCCGTAGTAAGCAAGCCCTGCCGTGCAGTGTTTGAATGGCAATAGCAAATTAAATTACTGGGAGGAAGATTCAAAGCTAATGTTTGGATGACTAGGGCAGTACAGTATAGTACCTCGCAAAACTTCAGCATAATAGCTCTGGATGGCATTGCAATAATCGTGAGCAAGCGTGACTTAACTAACCAGCAAGCGCACAACTAGGGTTTCATCGGTGGTAGTGCCACGCTGTTACCACACAGCCAAATGGGCAGGTACGACCGGGGAAGTATCACACTCCCACATCACACCGACGTGAAGTAATATAGCTCGCTGTTGCGTTTCAGTCGGTCTGTGGGAGGTTCCTGAGGCCCGATTCCCCCATCCCCCATCCCCTCTATCCGTCCTCCTCCCCCTCCACCTTTCTATCTCTTCCTTCCTCAAAAATTGACAACGCATCCTCGAGACCTCGAGACCGTGGGTGACGGTATCATTTACATCAGGTTAGCTCGCTCGCTTGCCAAACTATCCCATAAAAACATGCCTATAGCCTCGTCAGTTGTGTTACGAGTAGTACAAATATATAAAAACGATACTAGTACAAGAAGCTTGTTATGTATCCTGATTCGCGAACAACCTCGTTTAACATCACATCACACAGCAACGAGAACTTCAAGAGCATCAGCCCATCTGGCATTGCGACCACGTCTCGTCCACGAAACCTGCTGACAACCTTATCACCTTCTATATAGAGGCTAATATTCCTTGATATAGAAGGTAAATGAGCTCATAGCGTTACCGACTGCCGACCGTTCACTGTTATGTTGTCACTGCACACACCTTTTTCCCAGAACATGCTCGGCATTATCAATATGGATCACATAACTTTGATTGTCATATTGTTGGCAGACAATCGCATTTGTAATGCTTAGTAAGTTAAATAATTAGTCAATATTAGAAAAAAACAGATGTTGAAGTTTATCGAGTGATATTCTAGTTAATAACAGAAGAAGAGCTTGTAATTGGTTCACGAGTTACTCTTGAAGGCTATTGAGGTATTACAGACATTTTGGAAACCCATACGTCATATTAAATAAATACTAAATACTGCGATACAATGACTATATGTCTAAACCCCTTCGAAGCGTTTGATACCAGTCAGTTTATAGACACTCGTCACAAACAAGCACTGCTTTTTGCAAGAACCATTTGTTATTCAACTACGATATTGTGTAAGCGGGTGTGTATTGCGTATCATGCACGCGGCTAATTCGTACAGTTGTCACAAACGGCACGTCAGGCCTGCGTGCTTGATAAGCGGTATCAGCCACGCCGCTCGGCTCGGAGGAACTTTCCACTGCTGCCGTATCGCGCACGTAAAGCCTGGCTTATACTGGTTGGGAATTAGACGCAAATAGGCGTTCCTTGTCATACAGATCGTACTAGACAGATTATTCGGCTATCATTTCCTATAATCTCAAGCCAGAAAACACAATATAAAAATACCGCTCTACACTGTAGCTGACATCGGGTTATGGTGAACAAGAATTGTGCAAAAGGTCCATTCGTAGACGAAATCAATTCATTTGTAGCAGAGACTGAAATTTTAAATTTCCTTACTAAAGCCACTGCAGCTGCAGTTAATTGGTAGGTGATTTCAGGGCCATGTCAGAAATAGTCACTAGATTGTATAAGACCAACGCATGATTGCGAAGACTCAATATAATAGAAAAACGAAGTTGTTATTATATTTATAGTAGAGTGGCAAGTCTGTACCAAGTATACAAAGGTAATCGTGACGCAACTAAGCGATACAAATACAATATAAAAATCAAAGAACCCAAGACTAAATAAGCAGGAGTCGTCTGTTTCAATTCTTTCAATTGAAAGCTTCAATAAGTATTTTCTACTAATTCAAAATAATTAGTAGAAAAGTGACTGAACTTATTGAAGATGTACCATCGCACGCTATAGAAGAATGACATAAAGAACAAAGAAGGTATCTCCGGTCATTCCAGGTGATCTGTATCACTTGTTTTTCAATTTTTCCTATATTGGACTGACATAGAACTAGTAAATCAAAACATTTATACGTATTAAGTAAGAATTAACTTTGTTTTAAAAAAAGGTATTTTGTATGATTCTTTCGGAAGAGGGCGTTGACATCTGCGACAGAGTTATGATACTTCATACCCCAGCATTAAGCTTCCGGGAAGGAAACACTTTGAGATAATACATTGTGGAAGTGTACTTTCTGGTGCACAGTCACCTGGTGAGATTCAAACCTGATAAAATCTAAATCTATCGCCAAGCCCTACCGGTGCGTTTCGGCAGCTGTCCATAAGGGTCAGTTACCATAACGAGTCTAGTATACTATCATCTTTGACGCATCGTCCTGACCTTTAAGTAAGATAATGGACAAACGTTAGCTCGTTATAAAAAAACTGGTGTAAACTATCCTCAATACAGTATATAGCTATATACGAGTTGACTACATACATGTGTAATTTAGCATTGTAGCCGGATATTTGCCCACAGAAGATAACGTTGAAGGCGAGTAACGATATTGTTATATTTTTGCCGAAACGGTCGAATGTGCTAAATGTGGTAATCAACATACTATGGGTAATGCGTGGGTGGCGGACGAAGTTTGTGGACTAAATCTGTTCCCACATTTAACGCAAGTCCAATACACATTCTGTGATACTTTAGTTTTATATAGCTCCCGTTAAGTCCCGGTTTGGATGAAAGACAAGACTATAATAATATAAACGTACCGACTGCAGTCAGTTGGTATTATGTCGGTTTAAGTCCGGTTCAGACCAAGTGAGTGCAGCCAGTATGTTTATATTATTATAAAGTTTGGTACTCACGATAGTTTTCAAACTCCAAGAAGAAGAGTTTTCTATTTAGATGGTGAAGTTATCGTAAAATGGCACAGGTGGCTTCTAATCCTTATAACGTGTCGAAAGGACATCTGGTCTCACTCTCTGCGTCAATACTTCCTATACATGAATCAAATCAAAAAGGTCCTTTAATTTTTTTGTAGTTACTTCATAATCAATGTTTTTGTGTATAAATAATATGATATATTAATATTTCAGTTATTGTTTGCATGTTAACAAGTAATGACGTAAATCTTCTAACGAAAAACCAGCCTCCTGAGCTGTAATCCACCTAGAGCTATTATTCTGCGTAGTGCTACGAGGTACAAAGCTTGCTCCCGATTTCGCCAACAGTCAAGATCCAGTGTCAACTGAGAGACTTCAAATTCTTTAGCCACTTACATGAATACCTCTTTATAGCAGAGATACATAAACAAGCTACGTAACGTCCACGTATCTCTGGTAACACTGGTATCAGTATCACCAGGCAGACGGATGTGCCACATACACGGCATGTTTACACTGTAGCAGTGACAATTGACCGTCCTTATCAAACTGAGGTCATGCAATTAGCCACGTCTCGTTGATAAGCGTAATGTCCGCTTTATCACTAACCCGGTACGTATCGGGACGAAAATAAAATGCTTATGTAATTAAATTAATGAGTGGAGAGTCAAAGTCCTCACTTTCCCAAGAGATAAGGCATAATGTTGACAAAATCTGGTCTATTTTCAGTGTTCTCTCAGTTAGAGAGCCACTTATCAAATTAACGCGCGAAATTTCATAGCACTATTTCATGTATTTCGACTCTCATAAGGTTCTAATCGTTATAAACCTACAATATGATATGTCCTATTGCTGATGGAAAATAAATTGGTTCCTTTTTGTACCACTCATCTCTGTTATGAGCTGCCTATCTCCTAACCAATCTTTATTCTTGGATCTCGCAATTCCCATCGCAAAGCCATTTCCCGTAGTGACTGATACGTGAATTCCCAAAAGACTATATGTATACTTATTTATCAAAACATGACAACGATATACTCGTACTGAAAACATCAACAAACAACCGTTAACTCCGCTGATTACAAAAATACCACGATCATGTGACGAATATTTTAAAAGTCATCACTCCCATTACAATGACGTCATCACATCAATCATGAAGGCTATTTCGGTGATTACATCTAAAACAATTAGCCAAGTGTTTTAGCTATGGATATTTTATCTACACTACATACCAAAACGAAGAAAACATCTCAGCTCTTTCTTTTAGCTTAGTATCTCCGTTTTAGCTCTGCCTCCCGTAATAATAATATAGTCTGGTTATGTTATGGTCTGGTATAGTAACTGAATAACTGGTGGCATAAAGAGTCAGGCAGTGGATCGAAATAGGCTGATGATAATGCTAAAGAATAGGAAGGCACAATAACCCATTATTTTCCCCCTGTGGAGGAATGGGCCCTCCTCACACAAAGAAGAGTAAGCAGTATATTTTAGCTTCCGGGAGTACATGCGCTGACTAGCGATCACCCATCCAATTAAGAATGAAAAGGGTAAGATTAATTAATTTCTGTTTTACCGTTCTGGCATTAACAGAATTTTGTAAATAATTTCCAGAAAAAAACGAGTTATCTCTGTACCCGAGTACAGGAGATCCTAATAATATGTCATGTGACTTCGTGCCAGTGAAAGTATTTCTCACGTAGTCATAGGATACTATTGCATAATAATATTTATCCACTTCGATATAAATAGACCCGATTACAATACTGTAATCACTAAGTACCTATAAAACGTCAATACCTATAAAAGATCGTTATCAAAATATTTTTAACATTTATCGCGATAAAAGTTACTTTACTGCTATCACTTCTTATCAGGTATCAGTCCGTGATAGTGATACTGATAATATAGGATTCAGCTTATCAGTTTTGTTAGCTAACTTCAACGTTGTGAAATATGACTCGAAGTTTCTCTTCAATTTATATTAGAGATTGTGTGGAATGAATAATTAATTTTAAAAATATGATTATGCTTTTTAATTTGGCAGACAAAGCCTGGCGATCCGGACCCAGCTGAATTATCTCCACGTACTACAGACCAGGGTGCCTACGCCCACCTTTTACGAAACTATCATAAATCAGGAGCATTTTGTAATAAGCTTAGAATAATCATACTTACTATCGTACTCCCATCGACACAAAACGGCCAAGCAAATTTAATGATATGCTTTCAATATGACTACTTTAAAAGATGGGAGGTCAATCTTTAAACAATTTGACATTTGAACAATGACACTTAGTGTTTAAAGTCACTTCAAAAAACGCGAATTGAGTGAAATATTTAATACTACTTCACCAATACGTCTATCGTAATCCATTATTACTTTAAGCTTGCTATATTGACGTGGTGGTACCAAATTTAATGGTAAGGCTGGAACATGACTACATTAGGACGTGGGAGTACGACGTGACGTACCCTGGTCACCGCAAGACTACAAGGTTTCGATTAGAGGATCACACCATGAAACATGATGAAACTGTACATTTGAGGTCCAACCCAAACTATCTACTCCTGAACAACACGATCCAATCTCATAGTTCATCGATTAGTCGAGTTCATATTCAAAATTTGTATCCACACTTCTCAGATAAGTTAGTAGTAAGTTTCATTCTGGTCATTCTTGATTCAAATACAACAAAACTGTATCCTACCTCAAAGACAGACAAACACGGATATGTCAAACGTAATATCTGAAAATTTAAAAAAGAATACCTGTAATATATACACTTCAGTGAAATTTTAATCGAACTGCATGGATGTTACTAAGAAATCAAAAGAACCGAACCAACGCAGTGCCAGTCAAACTCGCACACCGGGTTTCGAACATTAAGAATTCATATACGAGTATCATTATTGCTGCGCTAAAAGTCAAACTAGTAAATACTGGTTTGTCTTTTAGCGCAGCAATAATGCATATTTTCGCATACTTATGCGAAGATATGACACTTAAACGGCCACATCTTTTGATCGTGAAACTTACAAAAAGACAAAACTATTGGGCACAATAGGCTTGCGGGAGATGTTTATTCCTTTATAATGAAATTATAATACACAGGAGTGAGGTCTTTTAATATTTCGGTGTTCAAAATTTGGTGGTTGATACGTGAATGGCCTTAACTTAACGAGATTTGTAAATGAATTGATTAAAGCTTTATATACGCACCTATATGCTTTGGAAAGTGAAGATTATGGTTAAGACATGGTGGGCCTACTTCTATTGCTCGTTTGTCCTCGTGTTTCAAAATCTATCACCAAGTTTTTATCTTGGAGCAAGACTTTCAACTGTCTCCTCCACAGAAACCAGTGACAGTCAGAGAGGTATGGAGAACTATACAAGAACTTCATCATCATCATCTCAGCCGTAGGACGTCCACTGCTGAACATAAGCCTCCCCCATGGTTTTCCAAAAGGACCGGTTGGAAGCGGCCTGCATCCAACGTCGTCCTGCGACCTTCCTCAGGTCGTCTGTACACCGTGTCGGTGGACGACCTACGCTGCGCTTGCCGGTACGTGGTCTCCACTCCAGAACCTTTCGGCCCACCATCCACCACCATCGGCCATCTGTTCTGCGTGCTATGTGCCCTGCCCACTGCCACTTCAACTGGCTAATCTTCTGAGCTATGTCGGTGACTTTCGTTCTTCTACGGATCTCCTCATTTCTGATTCGATCACGTAGAGAAACCCCGAGCATAGCCCTCTCCATAGCTCGTTGTGCGACTTTGAGCTTATCTATGAGGCCCATAGTAAGAGACCACGTTTCAGTGCCATAAGTCATCACTGGTAACACACATTGGTCGAAGACTCTTGTCTTGAGGCACTGAGGTATTTTTGACGAGAAGACTTCGCGAAGTTTCCGGAACGCTGCCCAGCCGAGTTGGATTCGACGATTGACCTCTTTCTCGAAGTTGGACCTGCCTAGTTTGACTGTCTGTCCCAGGTAGATGTACTCGTCAACAACTTCGAGAACTGAGTTCCCAACTGATATTGGGGTAGGTACAACATGGGCATTAGACATAATTTTCGTCTTGTCCTTGTTCATTTTAAGACCTACCCGTTGGGAAACTCGATGGAGGCCTTCGAGCATTGTACTGAGGTCTTCCATGGATTCTGCCATGACTACAATATCGTCGGCAAATCGAAGGTGAGTGATGTATTCGCCGTTAATATTGATGCCAAGTCCTTGCCATTCCAGAAGCTTGAAGGCGTCTTCCAATGTAGCGGTGAACAGTTTCGGAGATATAACGTCTCCCTGTCTCACGCCTCTTTGCAATGGAATTGCCTTCGAACTCTGCTCCTGTACTCGGACTGACATGTAGGCGTTTTTGTACAAACACTTCAGCACTTCAATATACCGATAGTCAATACGGCACCGCTGGAGAGACTCAAGCACTGCCCACGTCTCGATCGAATCAAAGGCTTTCTCATAGTCCACAAACGCTAGACAAAGAGGCAAGTTATACTCTTCGGTCTTCTGTATAACTTGCCGTAGCGTGTAGATGTGGTCTATGGTACTATAGCCTTTTCGGAAACCGGCTTGTTCCGGAGGCTGGAATTCATCAAACCTGCGACTGAGACGGTTCGTTATGACCTTCGAAAACAGCTTATAAACATGGCTCAAAAGCGAGATGGGTCTGTAATTTTTAAGTAAAGTGTTTTTACCTTTCTTGAAGAACAGCACCACCACGCTTTTGTTCCATGCTTCTGGCGTTGAACCTTCGAGTAAGACGGTATTAAAGAGCTTCTGAAGGACTTTAAGTACCGGTGTTCCACCCGCTTTCAGAAGCTCAGATGTGATACCGTCGTCACCAGGCGCCTTGTTGTTCTTAAGCTGTTTCAAGGCCATTCTAATCTCGTACAGGCTGATGTCCGGGATATCTTCGGTATAATGTCGGGTCAGCTTGGCTCTTGGGTCTTTGACCGAGCTGCTAACAGGTTTAGCGACCGAGGTGTATAACTGTCCGTAGAAACTCTCGACCTCTCCTAACTCTTCCGCTTTGGTCGACGCTACACTGCCGTCTCCTCTCTTCAGCTTCGTCAACTGGCTTTGCCCAATAGACATGTCTCTTGCAAACACTTTGAAGCCTTTTTTCCGCTCTATCGTCTCTTTAATACGGTTTGTATTAAAGATTCGGATGTCGTGTTGCAAGGACTTCCATATTCGTCTATTGAGCAGCCTATATGCTTCAGCATCATCCGAAGACTGCAGTTTCAATGAGCGTCGTTCAGCCATGAGGTTGAGGGTATTGTTGGAGAGTTTCTGTGGCCTATCTGTACGGTGGGGTTTAAAGTACTTGGAACCCACTGTATGGACAGTTTCTACTAACCTGTTATTGATCTCGTCCACTGAAGCTGTCAAGGCAATCGAAGCGATTGGATAGCTCAAGTTGAAAGCTCTCGGGGTCTTGAATATGGGCACGAGTAGGTCGGAGCGTAGACTTCATCAGACGAGACCTCTCCAGTTTGACATTTATATTCACCGTGCCTCTTACCATTCGGTGATCACTACCGGTTTTAACCCTGTTGATCACGGAGACATCAGTGAATATTTGCCTTTTGGTGGTCATAATGAAGTCAATCTCATTTCTCGTGGAACCATCGGGACTCAGCCAGGTCCATTTCCTGTGAGGTGGCTTCTGAAAGAAAGAGTTCATCATAAAGAGTCCCTCTTTCTCCAGGAAGTCGGCCAACCTCTGTCCCCTACGGTTCCGTTGTCCATAGCCAAATTGCCCCACTTTCGACTCATCCTCGCTTCTCTTACCCAACTTCGCGTTGAAGTCTCCCATAACAACTAGAAAGTGCGTTTCAGAGGTATGTATGGCCCGACTAATGTCCTCATGCATATCCTCCACCTCATCATCCGGGTGCGACTTCGTCGGTGCGTATACCTGAATGACCTTCAGCGAATATCGTTTGGATACTCTGAGTATTAGGTATACGACCCTATTGGAAACGCTATCGATCTTAACTATGTTGTTAGTAAGGTACTTGTGGACGAGAAACCCGACACTACCTTGGGACTGTTGGTCGCCCTCCCGGTGGTAGAGTAGGTTACCTGATTTTAGGGTTATCGTGTCCTCACCCGCTCTACGGACTTCAGATAACCCCACAATGTCCCAGTGTAGCTTACTCATTTCTTCTTCCAGCTCATATATCTTCTCGTCTGTCCTCATCGTGCGTATGTTGTGTGTTACCAGGGCCAGTCGTCGTCGTTGGGGGTGGTAGCCGGGCGTCTGCCGGGGTTTCTTAGCACCCCCTGCCCCACCGTTACCGTGGCCGCTACCGTAGCCAGGAATAGCGGGGCTGCCGGGGACTGGGGGCCTGGTTCTTTTTGTCCAATCCATGAAGGGGTTTTTGCCAATACTCGCCACGCTTGGCAGGCGGGTTGGCGAGTGCAGTTTGTGTGTGTTTGACTGGGAAGGTGCCCACCTTCTGATTTGTTATCCCTTTGCCGCCTTCTACGGCACCCACGGGTAGAGTTGGGGGGGTGCTATTCTAAGCCGGCACCGCCACGGCTTTCTAAGCCGGCACCGCCACGGCTTTCTAAGCCGGCACCGCCACGGCTTACAATATACAAGAACTTAATGACAAGAAAGCCCGTGGTTTCGATCTAATACCTAAGGAAGTACTGAAACAACTTCCAAACAAAGCTTCAATATTCCTTACTCTCTTATACAATGGAATTATTAGGGTCCAGTTCTTTCCACAACTGTGGAAGGTCTCGATAATCCTCATGACCCACAAATCAGGCAAGCCAATTAATAAAGTTACCTCATATCGACCCATAAGCCTATTGCCAACTATGTCAAAAGTTTTCGAGAAGTTACTCTTGAAAAGAATAACTCGAATACTGAAAATTAATAAAATTATCCTTAACCACCAATTTGGATTTAGGCGACAGCATTCCACTATTGAACAAGTACACCGTGTCTATGAACACATAAGAAAAAATGTACTGTTCCGCGGCATTCTTAGATATACAGCAGGCTTTCGACAAAGTATGGCACAAAGGCCTGCTATGTAAGATAAAGTCTGCCCTACCGCATAGTTACTACCTCCTAATCTACTCCTACTTAAAAAATAGGCTTATCCAAGTGAAAGAGTCAAATGCTACTTCAGAATTCTTTGAAATCGTTGCAGGAGTCCGCAAGGTTTCGTCTTGGGACCTCCACTATATACCATTCACACAGCAGACTTAGGCTGTTTATATTTTATAGCTTACTCAAGCTGTTAATATCACCACAGACACATTTGCCGATGACACAGCTATTCTTGCTAGTTCTGTAAATCGAAACGAAGCTTCTGGAACCCTGCAAATGAGCCTTGACTTGATAACCAAATGGCTCCGGAAATGGAGGATCAAAGCCAGTACAACAAAATCTGTGCATGTCACATTTACACTAAGAAAGGGAAACTGTCCACCTGTCCAACTGGAAAACGTGACTCTACCTCATCAAGACAAAGTCAAATATGTGGGCTTCCACCTTGATCGACGGTTAACCTGGAAAAACCACATTAAATCTAAACGAGAAGAACTCAACTTACGTTATAAAGGCATGTACTGGATTCTTGGCCGAAATAACAAGCAATCCATCGACAACAAACTGCTCATTTACAAATGCATCTTAAAACCTGTTTGGATGTACGGAATTCAGCTGTGGGGCACTGCTAGTGACTCAAACATATCAATGCTTCAAAGAATGCAAAATATAATCCTGCGTACAATAAGCAATGTACCATGGTCCATAACTAACAAGGAAATCCACGCAAATCTTGAGATGAAAACCATGAAGCAAGAGACTAAGAATGCCAGCAACATCTACAAAGATTAATAAGCATACAAACACACTAGCGGTTAATATAACTTCGCAAAGTTACGAGCCAAGGCTAAAGCGCAAAACAGTTCTACCTTCTAATTAAAATAGTAGTATCTAGATCTCAATAGGAGTAATACTCAGTGGAGTGTACCCTATACAAGACTAGCTGCCCTTAACACATCTGCTTATAGTACACACTGATTGTAGATATATACTAAGCGAAAAAAATTTTTTTTTATCGGCAGCTGTCTTTGAGAGCCTATCGACATTCTAAGCCTGGCCTTGGTCATGAGTGACCATCAAGTGAGATACTCATAGTTGTCGAGCAATTAGCCAACTTTCGTAAGTATCAAAATTTTTGTGATGATTTAAGTTACCCTGTACCAAACAGTCGAGTATCTCGTCCGGTTTCGTGACCTTCCGGGCCACTTCTACTCAGAGCCCTCGCCCACTCACTGAGTGTCAGTGTGAGTGTTGTTAGTGATCGAGTTAAACCGTACACAAAACCGGTCGAGACACTCGACTACAACCTACCGGGGAAGTAACTAATAGCGATATATATATTTTGAGCGGTGGACTTTATTATAGACCGATGGTTTTAGAAAAACTTGAATGTATGTAGCATTCTTATATCATTTCATTATCACTCCCCCCACACGCGGCGTTATGCAGATGACACACAAGATACGGGTGTCACCTCACTCATTGTCATGCAAGCTGGATTATCATCGGCCGGTGTGTTGGGTCCCGATAAGATAGACAACTTACGTCAATTGTGCCTTCGGCTTTATCTACATTATCTCGTACGGTAAAGTCACAAACCTTTATATAGAACGGTTTATAATGGCGAGGAATCGAGGTGTTATCGATAGTTATGAAGGTACAAGACTCTTTTAACATTAAGGGGATTGCATAGCTAATACTTGTCCATACTAAAAGAAAAAAATCTCAACGTACGGGCATAGCAAACAATGTGTTGATTGCATGAAAAAATAATCACTGAAATCGGAAAATGTTAAGAGGTAGAAAAGAGTTTATTCTTTTAGTATGGACAAGTACTATATAGTTATGCAATCCTCTTAAGCCACGGTAATGTTAGATAGATAATAGCCTACGTCGCCAGTCGTCTGTCAGCGTTTAAAGTGATGTCTATATGTCTTTTTTCTGTGAATATGTTGTTAGTTAACATAGATGCCGAATATCCTAACAAACGATAATATTTATTTATACAAAGATAGTAAACTACAGCATTTTGATAATAAGATTTCTCTATCACTCTCCATTATTGGAGCATCCTTCGGTAGAAAAAAGAAAAAT
This sequence comes from Selenia dentaria, assembly GCA_917880725.1. Lineage (NCBI taxonomy): Eukaryota > Metazoa > Arthropoda > Insecta > Lepidoptera > Geometridae > Selenia > Selenia dentaria. The sequence continues at coordinate 1,850,981 of OU862892.1, read as the reverse complement.
AAACATTTTTTGTCTTGGATACACGTAAAACTACTTAAGCGATTTAAACAATTATTTCACGAGTATAATGTTACATTACGCCTGAGTAACATACGCTATATTTGATTCGTCCTCATCATCATCCAACACCATGCGGGTGAAACCGCGGAGCGCAGCTAGTCTATAGTAATTACGGTTAAACTTACATAATATAGCTTGCAGAAGCAGTGCTTCGGAGGACACGTTAAGCCGCCGGTCCCGGTTGTTTATCTTAGGACAGACTTTAGGCTGTGTCAAAGGCTTTAGGGCGGCCTGAAAACTTCGACATAGGTTGGCTATTTTAGTTACTAAACTATCCACCAAGCCGCACTGGGCCCGCGTGGTGGATTATGGCCCAACTCCTCTCCCTGAGAGGAAGGCTCATGTCCCAGCAGTGGGAACAAAATGGGCTGATTATGATTATGATTTATGATTTACATACAGCATGGACACACTATCATGTGTAATTATTTTATGTCAAATACGTTACTCCACTCAAGCATTTTAATGTAAGTGTTTGTTTGTTGATAGCAATCGGGATGTGTGCGTAAGTTTTGAGCTAGATTTAGTGATAAGATTGGACATAGAGCGAGCTAACAAAATGAGCAAGATTACATGGCATTTGTCGTTTAACTTGTGACAAAGTGTGTGATTGGACTGTCCAAGCTTTTTACCAATAAGTATATAATTATGTACCTTATAATGTCACTGATTAGTATCCGAAATGAATTGTTTTTTCCAACCGACTTCGAAAAGGAGAATGTTCTCAAGTCGATACGTGTATTTTTTATGTATAAACACGCATAACTGTTTACAAAGTACTCCGATTTGGATGATTCTCTTTTTGTTTGGTAGAGTATACTTCTGAGGTGGTCCCACTTAAAGTTCATCAAATTCGGTCAAGCGGTTTTTGAGTTGCACTCCAATAACTGAAAAGTGTTTCGTCTATTTGATGAAATCGTAAGACGGTGAATGACAATCGATCCCGTAGTTAGGTACCAAGTCACTTAAAAGGGTGTTTTTTTTTACCAAAAATTAGAACCGACTTCATTACTGAAAAGTCTGAAATACCTTGTCAAAGTCGGTCGGTACCATGCGCACAATATTGTGATAATAGATAGATAGATAAACTGTATGGCAACACCACAGTACAGAAAAATAACATAAAAGTATATACGAGATAATTTTGTCAAGAAAACATTATGCAAACTTAAAAACTTATGATTAAGGGTCACAATTGGCGGTCTTATCGCTTAGTACATCCTCTTCCAGACAACTGGGATATGTACTTTTTATTATTATTATATTTGGACTATCATGGTCACTTCAACAAGTTAATTCACCCTTTTTAGTGTTGAAGTCGGTTCCATTGTTTGGTTTTTTTTTCTTAGTATGCACTATATCTGTTCTTAAAGACTTAACTTAAAATACATTCGGATTATGTCCGAAGCGAATGTTCCAGCCTTTCTTCAGCTTCATCCTGATGGGGTTACGTTTTACATATAAATAAAGACGTAACAAGACATAAGTAATAGCAGAGTATATTATTTATTCACTAGTTGTACCTACGCCTTGTGCCTACTCCCACCTTTTACGAAGCTACCATAAATCATGAGCGTTTTGTAATAAGCTTAGAATAATCATACTTACTATCGTACTCCCACCGACACAAAACGGTCAAGCAAATTTAATGGTAACGTTGCAATATGACTACTTTAAGACATGGGAGTACGAATCTTCAAAAATTTGACATTGAAACAATGAAACTTAGTGTCTAAAGTCATGAAAAAGTATGTGAATTGCGTGAAATATTTGATACTACGTCATCAAAACGTCTATCGTAATTCAAAATTATTTTAAACTTGCTATATTCACGTGGTGGTACCAGATTTAATGGTAAGGTTGAAACATGATTGCTTTAAGAGGTGGGAGTACCCTGTACCGTAGGGAAGGTAAGTACCTACTCCTCCAACAAACAACATTAGTACATAACTAGTTATTCTAAGATTTGTAGCATATCCGCAGCTACTGTAATCATGGAGATGTATTGCTTACCTACATTTAGCAGCGGTAGATAAAACATCAATTTCATTGAGTTAAAAATAGGTAACACATGAATTACGTTCACGAGTAAACCAGTAACAAATATTTATGATATCACTTCCATTCCATTATCACGAAACATATCAAATTACCAAACAAGTCGTCAGATTTCATACAAAAAAACCCTAGGTTATTGTGTTCAATGGATAAGAAGTATTTATCTATATGTTTACGAAATGTTTCCAGTACTTTCGAGCGCGATAGCCTCTTACAAACCCCCCCTTGTAATCGGGTGCTCAGTTTGTCACGCATTTTCAGGGATCACACGCGATTGTAGGGTCATCGGCTATATCTATTGCGTCGCAGTTTGCGTCGTCTACTTCACTCACTACATTCTCTCACAGTTGATCTGAGTCTACACAATACCTATATTATCAGAATGAATTTTTAAGCGGGTATGGATGGCAAAATCCGAACGTCAAGAGTCAATTTATCGAAAAACTAAAACTAAGATTTAAAAAAGTAAGATACTACTAGTAACTAGTAGATATAATATATACATTTGTTTTTCTAGGCACATGGGTCACAATTTGTGAACCATGTGACTCGCAAACTAAATGTTATAGTAATCTACGATAACTACTCGTACCTACTTACTGGGATCGGTACTTGCGGTCAAGAAGAAAATATATAAACATAATAATATATAATGTATATGTTTTCTAAAGAATTTCAAACATTCTCCAACTAGTCATAAAATGTTGTTTATTTTAATGGTTGGCTCGTGACAGAAGTGCGCGGCAGTCGTGTAGGTACGTAAGTAAGTAGGTACCTACTATGTGTTGATTTAGACGTTGGACGTTTCAATACACGATCGAGAACATTTCAGAATAATGTCCGGCGGGCAGACAAGGCGCTTCATTCCTCGAATAGTTGTAATTATGCGGCATGCGTCTCGGATGAGCGGACATCGCGCGACAACACGTTCGAGAATCAAATTCAAATGTCAAGGTGAAGGCGACGCGAAAGGAAACGCACGGTGACGTCACGCGGCCGCCATCTTTGCCGCGCGACGACACTTCGGAGTGCGCTCGTGTACACCCGTCTCTAGTTTTATTTAGGACACAAGACAACCATTGATTTCGGTCTAAATATACTACGGCGGCGCAGCGGATTAACATTCAATACGAATTTGTCATTGAATCGGTCGTGGAACTTGGGGGCATTGGTGCGAGGCCGAGTGGAACAATTCCGATGAAAGACAATTGATCGGTGGATGCAATTATTGGAACGATTGGTAACGTCTCCGGTAATTGTGACGCACCGGCAGCTGTCGACAAATTAAAAGAAGATCGCGCGCTATTCATTGGGACTACGACAATGGATGAGTGTCATGCGATCCAGCAATACGTCAAAAAGTCGCAAGTTGCAACGCAACCTATGTCGCCGCTGACGACGTCGCGGTAACCGATTGAAAAACAAAACAGAAACGTAACGGAGCCACGTTATTGAAGTAAAAACAACAAACTCTTTTAGCATACCTACCTATAATCGAAAAAACAAATCTGCACACAAACCAAGTATACATCTTATTCAAATTAACCTAAAATGAAGACTATACCATCTAATATATTTAAATAATTTAGCGCCAGCGTTAGCAAATCCTTCCGACAAGCCCGAGGGGTTCTAAAATGAAGGTGTCAAAGATATCTTAAATGTTTAAATATTTCACGGTAGCCAGTTAGTACCGGGTTCTTGGCAACAGCTTCCAGTTCGAAGTTTTCTCACGTGCTGTGCGAGCGCTTGCGTGATCTCGTGTTGCGTTAGATGGAGCCGCTAGAACTGTAAAGACGTAAGTCCCACTACATTTGTACAGAACTTCAGAAGCCTTTTCTCTACTGACTATGTGAAATGTTAATCAGTTTTCCTAGACTGAGACGAGAGCATTGTAAGACTGAAAATTTTGCGCCAATTATCGTCTGACAAATTCCAACACATTGACAATGGTTCTCAGGTTCGTGCTTGCATCATCATCATCTTTTTAGGATAATGATCTTTTAATTATTTTGCACTTCCTTTTGCGTATCTCGATCTTAATTTGTGGGTTGCTTTGGTCTACATATTATCTTTATAATGCAGTACTTTGCTGTGTTATCTAGGAAAGTTACTTTTTTACTTTGACTTATTTATTCAGGTGCGTCGTAAATATTGAAGTTTTATTGGTGTTCCACTTTTTTTAAAATTGTTTTCATTAAAAGTGCCACCTCTTGCTCCATTTTTTTCTACATTTCACTTGGATTTTGAGTTAGAGTAGTTTTTATTTGTAAAGGCATAGTTTACATGAAGTTTGTAGTATACGTAGTAATTTTATTTAGTGAATAATAAGTAGCAAAAGGACTAAGGTTGACCCCAAATAAATTTCAACTATAGTCAAAAGAGGAGTTTTTGCCTACAGCAAAACTGTACACCTACTTACATAGTAATGTGGCTTTCTCATACACCTCAAGAACTAGGGTGCAAGTTCCTTTTCATCCATACTGTGGGAAGGTTCCCACAGTCGAGTTACATTGAATCAGTTTTTTAAACAATGTTTGTAGAGGTCGCACGGACTGCTCGTATATCACTAGCTCTGTATTCAGATTTGATTTATTTGATTTAGTGTATCTTCTTTTTGCTCATCTCTGTATGAGGCAGGTGTTTGTAAGGCTTTTGGTTGAAGTGTTCCCTTAGCTTAGGGCTTTGTTTAAGTTAAGATATGAGATAAATAAAAATAGTTTTGTGACATCTCATAAATATTTTTAACATCTTTGATGGAGAAATTGTGAATTTTGAGTAATGTGATGATAAAAAACTTTTAGTCAAACGATGTTTAGATGACGTGTTTATGAGCTCTAATCGCCAGGAGAACATTAAACAATTTTTGAAAATGCGACCAAAACTTTTAGAATGTCGTTGATGAAGAGATTGTTAATTTGAAGTGATAAAACATGTTGTTCATATACACAAAACACTAGGCTCTTTGCAGACGGCGGCGGGGCGGGCCGGGCCGGTCAATTTACACCGCGAACGATAGCGTAAAAGGAATCCTGTATGGATAGGGCAAAAAGAACGCGTCGCCAGTGCCCGACGTGCATTGCCGACTTTATTGCTTCGCGTTAAAAAAAGACTGCCCCGCCCCGTCGTCTGCAAAGCGCCTAATGATTAGTTCTCACACTAAAAATGTTACAACAAACGATATTATAACTAATAGCTACTTATTTCAGACAAAGAAACTCAGTTTGTAAGTTGACGTACGAATTTACCTCTATGGCTGTCAAACCCGAGTACTACAATGCCCCTACACCTCATTAAAAATCATACTAAGTACAAATATTTCAACTAATGTAATTTCAATTAATTTAGACAGGCGCTAAACCAAAATTGCACGTATCATTATCACTCAAGACTATTATTAGGGCGTAAGTTTTTATAATCAGTCCCAAATCGTCATCGCAGTCCCAAAAAACTTCTCATTCACCAGTAACCTACTCGAGATTCGTCGCTTAATTTATTTATAAGTCAGAACCAGCAAAATGGGGTCTAATGCCACGATTCTCACATTAAGCATTCAATTGTTGAGCCGGTTGGCCTTGGCGGAGCCGGTTTTGGACACACCAAACGTATCTTATTTGGCTCAGCAAAAAGAACGTGACTGGCCCAGAACGTGCTTCTATTTGATCTATGGCCGCAATACAAAAAACATTATCCGACTGTGTTGGGCTTTGTTTAGCTTGATTAGTTATGTCATGGAGTGACGGTGTCTTTTGATTGTCTATAAGTTGTTGGCCTTACAGTTTACCGGAAAAAGCTGTGTTTGTCATTTATATCCGTATTATGTTGTGAACAATCATTAAAGTCAGCTTTTCGAACAATCCTAGGATTATAATGACACAGAGTAATACTTTTATTCTTGTGTAGTATTAGGAGCGCGGAGTAATCGCGATAAATAATTTTCATTTATGAAAATGAATCAATCAATAAGTGATTGCAAAACTTGTCAGTTAATCACATAACTTTCCATCAAATAATTTATCAATAACCTGATACATTTTAAGTCAGCTGGACTTGTCAAATACTTGTTTTGTTACACCATCTAATTGAATTACAAGTTTATAATATAAGACGGTTAATATAAATTCAATTCCTCTATTTAAATATCCAACCATATCAACTGCTCAAAACATTTTAATATTAATCTTTGCATCTGCTAAGCCTTGCCATAGCTTCAATAAATAGAAACGCGGAATAAAATGTAAGTAGTGGTACGTACTACTTAGGCACAGAGCCCACGGAGGGGAGTTGAAATGGGCGGATTCAGAGATGGAGTAAAACACATAGTGAATTGAATTTGAACGAACAGTAGGGAGTCTGCTTACGAAATCATTCATAATGATAATAATAGTAATATAACATGCACGTAGCCGTAACCTAGCTACCGCACTCTTACAATGGAGCGCACGACACTGTGCGTGCATCAAGTCGGATCTCTAGTGAACAATCTCTACTGTTCGAATTGTGGTCCAGGGTTGTAACCAACACTTACTCCTGCTTACCTGCAACAAAAGAAGGTATTATTACTAAGGGCATTGTTTCATCTTGGGATTTCTATCGTATACATTTAGGCCAGTGTACATTGGAATTACATAATTTAATTCAATCATCATTATTTCACACGCAGGACACAATCGCCATTTGGTAGATACGAGTATATACCAGCGCAACACCTTTAGTCCTTCCCACACTAAAAGTTTATTTTGCCTTTTCATAATGCGAACTACCAGGATGTAGGAGTAGTAATTTATTTCCTAAGTCGTTCCCCGATGGATACAGATTTCAAATAATGTTTAACTAAGGGTGACGTAAAATATATGTATATTAAAGTAAACCATATAGCATAATATGTAAGTGTATAAATTTCAGGCCCATATTCCAGATAACCGCTCAGTAGCCCATCTCGAGTGGAGTTTTGTAAGTGAACTCCATATGAAATTTAACCCATATATAACTATTATTATTAACCGGTTTTGCCGAAACCCGGGTCGACGTATTCGATCCTGAACGTAAGTGTTTTGCCGGTTAATAATAATAGTTAAATATGTGTCAAACTCACGAAAATTTCAATATAAAAATTTTACCTAGACATATTTGAAATCGGTCAGATCGACTGCTGTACCTAATGTTAAGATGCATCACTACTGAGCGTCCTTTTGAAATACAACCTAGGATATAAAAATTCTAAATATTTTTTTTATAAATCTTTTTAAGTAATATTGAATTTACTGGTCTCGTATAACTTAATATTTCCCATGTAAAGTACAATGTCTATCAACGCATACTGAAAGGTACACCATACGGCTACATTGTATTTGAACTTGTAAACGTTTGACCAGCCTTAGTTTAAAGTGATAATACGGTCTAAGAATAAAATTTCGGAACACAGCGTTTTGCCTTCAATTATTCTATAGGTTTCCGTACTATTTCACGGAACCCCGCAATCCGGCAACCGGCTTGACCACGCTGAGGCCGACCCTCACAAACTAAAATTTATTATATCTATATTATATATTATAGCTTAGCCATCATCGCTTAAGTATAATGTATAACTACATATATTTGTTTATACTTCATTTTATCTAATACTTTTATTGATTTGTTTTATTGCTTAGTTCTTGATTTTTCTCTTCTAATTTCCACGTTGTTTTCTTTTCAGTATATATTATTTGTAGTAGGTAATATGTACTTATTGTATTTTATAAAAAATTTTTAGTGTTAGTTATGTATTATAATGATCAAATTTTTTGTTTGTTACGGTCATAATATGAATATTTGTGTATCACGCTGTTGTATAGGTATAGTAAACACTCCGTGGCGTCACAAACCGGCCCAGCCACAAAGCGGAAGACCAGCGCTGGCTAACAACCAGTATTATGCTGAGTTGGGACCGATTTGTGACATGTAACATGTCCTGTCCATTATTTAATTATTGTTCTGTAAATTAGTTTAAGTGCAATGTTACAGTCACAAATAAATATTTTTCTTTCTTTCTAAAACTCAACACAAAAAAGAAGTATAATGATAACGATGGAGATTCAACACGAAACCATAAGAAAAACAGCATTACTTGAAGAACTCTTGAACAAAAGTGATCTGGGTGGTCCTACAAACGGCCATTAACGGTAGAGTACCGTAGAGTAACAGTCTCTAGGTGGTAAAAATATAATGAAGAACGTCATTGTAGTGATTGTAATAACATTAAAGGTGTTGCGAGAAACCATCGTATTATCCAGATTGTACTGCCTGTGCTTAAACCTTTTGTTAAAGCGTTTATCACAAAAGTTGAAAATTGATTTAGTTAAGAAACCTGTTTTATACTCTTCTCTCTTTTATTTACAAAAAGGGTTGCATAGGTACGTATTTTTTTCACGTTTCACTGTATCAATTAATATAATATTCTATAGCCAGGTGGACAATGAACCTGTTTGTCAAATATAGCAATTTTCCTGGCCAGATGACCAGAAAATTAAAGTAATAACGTTTAGCTTACAATTAATATGCTTACACAAAACTTCTATACGTATTATATTATTTTGCCTTGATAAGTATACATCAGCCGTATTCCCCACGTGCCAGCCCTACTTTTCGAGGTTTACGAGCACATAAGCACGACATCCACGCAGTGTTCGTGCCAGTTCCGACTGCACGCGACGCCGGGACTACTGGAGTGGCGTGAGGCACGTCAGCGCCACATTTCTGACTAAAGAGACCGGTAGGATGAAATAATTCCCCATGTATCAGGGTTCCATCAGTCCTAAAATAACTCTGCGGTCAGTTCACTCATTAGCGCACTGGTCTACACGCAATTGGAGTCTAGAAGTACTCGGTCACCTTCCTCGTCATTTATTATTCAACGGAATAATAAATGATTGTTTCAGACTCCATATGTGACTGGCAGGAAATGGGTGGGGAATACCCCGTTTTCTGCGTCAGACACCCATTCTGTAGTAACGCCTAGGGCTTGCATTCGAATATTAGAATATTCGAATAATTCGAATATTATATTAGTTCGAATATTCGAATACTGAAATTCGCAATATTCGAATATTCGATTAAAATCAAGTTAGATTTAGGCAGTACTTGGTGTATGTAACTAACTCTAGAAGCTCGAGAGATTTATAACATCTCACAGAAACGAGACAAAGTTATAGAACCAATTACTAACTTAATTATGATTGTTTGATTTATACGAGTAAGACCTGTTAAGAATGTTTGTGTATCTAGTGTAGGTACACTAGATACTTACTTAGTCTAGTATGTACTTACTACCGTGTTACCGTTACTTACCGTGTTAATTTACTTCTTGTTGTGAAATTTATTATTAAAGAGGGTAGGTATTGTAGGTATAGGTAGGTAGGTATATATACCAACTCACCTAGATTTCAAAGACTGTTGTTTACTAAGAATTTGTGATTGTGTTTAATATATGTTACTCTAATTGCTAATTTTATTATGATTTCGTGATTTATAAAACCTCTTAAGTAGTTTGTGTACCTACATACTTACTTTAGTAACAACTTACTACCGTGTTACCGTTACTTATAGTGTTTATTTACTTGTTATTGTGTAAAATTTTATTATAGATATTGTTTAAATACCTACTCACCTAGATTTTGAAAACCTTTTTTATTAAAAGAATCTTTGGTTGATTATGACTGTAAATCGCCAATGCCAAATGCCTCGTTACGGCGACACCACCTTTTATTAATTTTATTTCAATTTGATATTTTATTTTGTTTATGCAAATAACACTTAAAAGAATAAAAGCAGAGGTGATTTTAATAAAACCATAGTTTTTCTGTTATTCGAATAATATTCGAATAATTCGAATAGTACCCGAAAAAAAATAGAATATTCGAATATCAAAATTTTCGAATATTTGCAAGCCCTAAACGCCACCCACTTGCCGTGGCGTACGTAAAATGCCATATTATGTACTTCTGGCGCAGGAACTCTCAACCAGGATATTTGCAGCAATGGCAGGTAAGAAGGGGTGCTGGACCGATCCCTACCTCGGGCTTGAGATTTCGTTGAATGTAAAATCATGACGAAATCCACAGCATGGCGCTAGGGCACTTTCTGGTGCCCGTCTAGCTACTACTACCATTGAGATTGAAAACATGTAGCTAAGTTACTAAAATATGAGATCAAGTGCGATAGCGCCGTATCATCACTGACCGTAAGATAGTAGTAAAACAATACAATTAAAGTAATACCACTAATTAAATATACGAACAATTACACACATAAATAATTATCAGAAAAAGGAACTTCAATGAGTCATATATATATATCCAAGACAACATAGAACTGTCGATCTTCAAAAAGTGAAATGAATTTTGAAATAGATAGCGCGAATGGAGTGCGGGACTTAGTGTAGGTTTAATCTATATACTCGTACATAGTGGAAATTGTCATAAAGACCTGAAAAGTTACTATTTATACTATCATACATAATATCGATTCAAACTGACATCAGGTAACGTGACGAATGAAAGACGTTATCTGTGCTGCCATGAGAGGTCAACAATTGATCATAGGAACAGTACTTCTACTGTGTTCTATTCTAGCATTTTCTGGCAGTTTAATTTTTTGTCACAACATTATCGCTATGACTGCTATTAATTTGACAAACCGTTAGGTTGATTATAAATGTCTGGAATATTGATTTGCTCATGGACCCGTAATACCCTAAAACCCTAAACTTACGACTATATTACACCGAAACACAGGTAATTGTATGATAACAATCTCCAAAGAATCATTAGAAGCGGCACAAGGAATCGGTGTCGTGTTCAATTGCCATTAAAGCGAGAGATAGATGTTGTAGGTGGTGTGGCGTGGTGGCAGGCATCACGCGACGGAGAATTACCACAAATTAGACTGCACGCAATGGGTTGGTAGAAAGCTGAGCACGCATGCCTGTCGTCGGCTGAACGGTGACGTGTTTGAGCTCCGGTGGAGCGGGTACAATGTCGCATTTTGGAAATCATTTGATTTTTGAATACATTAACTCATTAAAAGCATGTCAATCGATGACGGTGTAGTTTAAAAAAGTTGAAAAGATACATCATGCGGCAACACAATACTACTACTACTCTAAAGCTCTAAGGTAGTAAACCAAAATGTCAATGTAATTTTGAAATTATAAGGCGATTCTAGGTTTTATAGATCTAAAACTCCTCACTGCGCCAACTATTAATATTATTTCATCTTACCAACTCATAACAATGTCCAGCAAGTGCAATACAGTAAGATTAAGCGAAGATACTGCAAGTAATGTGATCTGGCGGCGCACGTCTCGTAACTTCGTGAGCGGACGTGCATTTGGGCTAATGTTCATCCGCACCAGCTAATGGAAGGTAATCACATGGCTGTGGTAATTACTTCGGAACAGGGCTACACCATTATTTTGATGGAGCATTAGTGAAGAAAACTTTTGATTACTCGATGGAGGCAGTGTTCTCTCGATGTTCTCTAATTATTCTGCGGTAAAACGTCTCGCATCTCTCGCTCGATTTTGCATATTTAGTAACATAATAACTACGAAGAGTGACTTTTCTATCATTGTTTAATTAAAAACTTTCCGAAGCCGATCCATAAATGAGCCCGTCAGCGCAATAAGTGACCTATCTTTTTCAGACACAATTGAAATCAGTTGTGTCTGTAAAAGTTGGGCCACTGCGGTGATAGCGGTCTTAAATTAAGTTAAGTGTTTATACACTTATAATATTAAAGTTAATGGAATAAACCAATGGATAGTGGAGTTTTAGACAAACCTATATGATTCTGTAACAATTTAATCAAGGTAAAAATAATACAGGCAGACAGAATCATTTTGCTCACAGGAAAACTAATTTACATAGTACAGCTTTTAACAATAAACTATAACCATGAAACTATCATGAATATTTGCAGCTACTACGTCATCCAGTAAAAGTAGACAAAAAAGAAATTGAATACAACCTGTCTGGCGGCCTTTACCTACATAAGCTTAAGCAAAAAACAATTGTAACAATAAAACCATCTATAACCTCGATTATCCTCTTCACCGAACACTTTACTGAAACGGTTTCACGTACAACATTACCAACGTTGACATTTCGTGTCAGCCTGCTCACGTGAGGAAGGGTACTCTCCAGCTCCCGAGGTTACGTGACTGAAATCGTCTGCGAACTTAAGCCTCTCCAAATGTTACTGCGGCATGCGATGCGGTGTCTGTACACGCTATTTGATACCTATTGCAGTTGGATTAACTGTTATCGGAAGTTTTCAAACTAAGGTTGTGACTTTGATTTTATAAATATGTAAACGGCTGTAGAATTGAGCAGGTAGCATTACCAAGGCCATCACTTATTTTCTCAAAAACTCTTGTGCCCGATGAACATTATTTAATCTGGGACCCAACATACAAGACTGGCGGTGGTATTACTAATCAGGAAGGCTAAGGAAAATGTAACATGTATTATTCTCCTATCGAAAAATATGCTTTTTTTGAAATAGTTTACATCCCACAAACATGTGAAAGCGTAACTTCTGTGACACCACGTGCCTAATATAATCCTTTGCGTGACAAGTTATTTAATTCCTGAACCCATATATCACCCGACGTGAACTTTGCAGAACACCCAACACTGCTGACATTAAACAGTGACATTTCGTGATCACCGCCGCTGACATGTGACTCGTAGCTCGTAGCGTGAGGAAACCACTTCCATTGAAGCAATATGAAATGATTAGTCAAATAACAAGTTTTATTTGGCTCACACGAATGCTTAGGAAACGATTTGGGCTCACACGTCACGCGTCTCACAGCTTTGTATGAGGCATAAGCGGTATCGATTATAAATCTATTTGTGGAAAGATCATAAGCATTAAGAAATAAATACGTGTTTCGTAAGATGACACTGGCTATTTAATAACATCGCGATCGTAAAATCATATAAAATGTCTACCTATCCATCAAGTTGTCCTTGAAATAGAATTTATAAGACGCATGTTTATTACAAAGTACAAACAGAAGTTTCAAAAAACAGACTGTAGAGAAAAGTAGATACATGTAGCAGAATATTTTTAAATGATCGTTCATATTTAGGTTCCGTAGCTCACGAGGAAAAACGGATCCCTTATAGGATCACTTCGTTGTGCGCCTGTCGGTCAATACCGTTTCTCTCAGAAATGCGTTTCAAAATGAAATTACTATCAAATACTTCGGTCTGCGGTAGCTTAGAACTGTAATCAAAAGGTTAATTCCTTATTTCCCATTGACCTCTAGAATCATGTAATTTGATCTCACAGTAATGAAAAAATCAGGAAAGTTTACGATTTTCGGAATTTTTTATTAATTTGTATTTATTTCATAACTAAATATTCCTTGCTATTAAAAACTTACTATGAAACTTGATGCCGACGCGCGACGGTTTGGCCGAGGAAGAAGCTCGAAGGCATAGATGGTATTTATATTTAGACTTGCTTTGAAGGTCTTCAAGTATTATCTGATGTGCGTGTGCGACCGAAGCGACCAGATTTTCGGTCAGTCTTGCATCACGTCCGAATCAGAACCCAAAAGTTTGGAGCTGGTACTTCGTTGATCCGTTTCCCAGATAACAGTAATGTAGGCAAAAGGCAAAAACAGACTTTTATACTTCCTAATAAGCGACGAGACGGACAATTCATTCGCATGATGGTAAGCGTCATACCTACTTTTCGCAGTTGCAGTGCGACTCAGATCTTCATATTACATTACAGTCCTTTAAACATAACAGAGTAATCCTTTTATTACTGCGTAAAGTAAGATTAAGCAGAAACTTAGAGGCAAAATGTCTGGTCCTGCAATGGACTACCAAAACTTATTGCAGAAGATAGTCCCTAGATAGATAGACACCTAGTGTGTCACCTGATTGTCTCCAAGCAGACTTCGTGATTCATTGAAGGCTTCTGTTACAGACATGTGCGACGTTAAATGGTTGATCAGCCCCAGATCTACGATTTCTTCGATGAGCCAACCACAGGCTTCGGTATGCTAGGCGCATTCTGGAGCAAGTTAATATTTTTAACTTTAAACGTACGCCCTTTGAAACCGGAGCACCCGCCCGGTTCGCAAGATCCGGGGGTGTGAATAATATAGTCTACTTTAACATTAAAACTATTTTAAAAGTCGTAGCAGATCAATCCCAAATCAATCATTAGAAATTAGAACTAATTGACGGATATGAATTAGAATAAAACACAAATGACTTAAAGCACGCAAAAAAGTAATCCTGACCGACAACCAGATGGTGTGGCTATGATGCCAACATGACCTACACCGGCCAGTCGCGAGCGGGGGTGACGTGAGCCGCGGTCCGGTGACGTGCAGCGTGGTTAGAGGGGCAACAAGCGAAATAAGCACAATAAGCGTTAATTAAGTACGTGACCTTACGCGATGGATGTAATTGCGACAGGTCTATTTATATCCGATGGACGGGTGCGCGAGATTAGTCACGTGCGTCACAGATGGATATTACCGTGATGTAAAGGGGCCTTTCAATGTTCGTATAGTCACTACTGTCACTAGGAACATTTTGACCTACAATAGATACAGGAGTGCAATTCAACTACATATTTCACAACGTTCAACAATCTATTCCGCTGCAACTGCAGTTCCTCTCTTGTTATCTTTGGATCATTACCTAAAAAGCCATTCTACTATTCTTATTTTTTAATAATAACGAATTTTAATTACCTATAACATAGCGTAAACGTAACGGAAACGCTACTATAAAAAATATGCTACCATATACAAATATGAATTAGCGTCGAGTTCATGATCTATCGAGTTAGCAGAATATAAAGTTTTAGAAACGTAACTGCAAATGGACTGTATAAAAGTCACACCGTTCAGCTACAGTTCGATCAAAATTCAGTTAGTGGAATCGGCGCCTAGGTCAACGCACATGGCGGCTACAGGTTAAGCGTTAAATTCGCCTGGATACTCGAAAATTAACACTGATTTCGCGATACTGCACTTTGAGGCTGGGCCGTGAGCGTGTTTAGTTTCAGTACATTTAATATACAACAAGGATACTTATATTCGTACATGTTATGGACTTATACCTTAGTATGATATTTTATTTTCGCTATTATGTGCACCAATAGGGCTAGTAGAGAGCGTGATTGACCGTTAGGTCACGCTCATACGGTTAGGTATTTTGTGCGTCCGTATTGGTCAATCTGTTCTCTACAGATAATTATGTTCTTAAGGTTGCTGCATGTGTACCGCAATAGGACAGAACATGAAAAAGACATTTTCGTCAAATACAGTCAAAAGACAACAGAAAAAAAATCCGACCAAGTGCGAGTCGGGCTCGCGCACGAAGGGCTTCGTACCATTTATTTACTACAATTATCGTCCAATCGCACTTGGTCGGTTTTTAAGCTAAGATTTTTTTATCAACTCTCTGTTGATAAGTATTTGTTGTTAAGCGGCAACAGAAATACATCATCTGTGAAAATTTCAACTGTCTAGCTATCATTATATGTATATCTAACTTTTTGAGGAGCACGGCAAGGTCGACTTTACACCAAAGAGGTTGTCAATATAATGATGACCACATTACAATAATTAGAGAATATAAGTTGTACCGCATACATGAGTAGGTACCGAGTATTACTCAGTAGGTAGGTAATCTATGCATTGGAAATACAAATACTATCAATTATTTATAAAAAAAACATTACCTAATTAATGAAACGTTATTGAGTGCTTATCTGGATAACAGTTTTCTTTAGGTACTTTAACCTATTATATAAATAACAATGATTTGATAACGACTTCGCTAGCCAGTTATTTATAAACTACGCAGTAAAATGTTTCATGTAATTAAAATTTATCATATTATTTTAATAAGTACCTATTGATAAACTTATGACTTACAAATACACGTTTTGTAATAAGATGCCTGCTAAAAAAGGAAACGTTAATATTTAAAAAACTATTAGACTTAATTAGATATGATCACGTGTATCCTATTACAAGGACAAAAACGCGCCTAAAATACGCCGTAGTTGTGACGTCTTTTATTTAGGTTGTATTTTACTCATTAATTCAAACGTATGACGAGGAGAGGACCAACGGTTACTGACCGAGCGAGTGCAAAGCGTCTGCAGTACCTTCAACAACAATACTTTGGTATCTGTCTGGGTGGATGTCCGGCTGTTCTCATCTACTGGTCGCTTTACTTAACCGGTTCTCATGATTATGACATATGGTTTGGTTTATTTCAAAATAAAATTAATTTTAACAGGTTTTAGTATCCTAAAATAAAACTAGATGGCATTGACTATGATGGGTTTGGGAATTTCCAACCATTTCCGGGACACGAGACAGTCTACAATCAAAGTGCCGGGAATTCCCTGGACTTTGAGACCACACATGTGGCAATTCCTGGTAAAGTAGTTTGTTTTCTGAGAAATCTTTTGTATTATTGGCCAAATGTGGCGAGTCTATGGATTAAAAAACAAAGTGTTTTTTGTTTCCTTTTTTAAATAATTTTAATTGAGTTCCTTTCTGGCGTGACGTATTAAAATGTTATTTTGTTTAAATCCACCTTTATGAAACAGAAAATTAAATCTTAACAACTTGAACGTTAATTCCAGTGTTATTGGTATTGCTTATTTATTTTACTCACACACTGTACGTTTCTACTTGCAGTTCATTTTTAATAACTATAAGATTTAGTTATAAAACGAAGTTATTAAAAACCATACTAATTCTTTATGGTCTTAAATACATTGTTAATTCTCATAATAACAGATTATTTTTTGTCTTTGGGTTGCCGCTTCACCTGCCGAGCGTCGCCATTTCTATATTAAACTAATTCTACATAACTCAAAAAGAAAGGATATTAAAAAAAAAAGTGTAAAACAAAAGTTGTAGAGAATATAATATATATTATTATATTTTAATAAAGTTAAATAAAATAATTTAGTAATATTGATTAATTGTACAATTGTTACGGTAATGTTGCTTTATTTATTAGGCAATTGCATATTTTTAGTATATTATAATTATAAATTGAATAGACATGTTAATTATTTTACATCGGAATAAATGATAAACATGAATTAATATGGTAACGTTGTGGAATGAGCTCCCGATATTTCGGTGCAGTTACATGCACCATGTTCACAGGAAGACTGAATAATGCGGGTGGTTGGTCAAAAAGTCGGTTGTCGGGACTTAGGATCGAGTTCGAGTTCCAGTGATAACCGTAGCAAAAGACTAAGAAAGAGGGTAGATCGTTATGTCTGCACCTAACTTTTAAACTTTTTGACCGAAATATCGGGAGCTCATTCCACAACCTTACCACGGTAAATATCCCGTTAATAATCATATAACTTTAGATGAATTAATATATAATTGAATTCTATTATAAATTTTGTACGATGTGTAAGCAAAAACATGTTCGGACGATATGACATGGTACCTACATAATACCTGTAAATGTGCTTACCATGTTTTGATGCAAATAAATGTTTATAATTATGATTATACTGATCTTTAAAAACGGAAAGATATATTTTATTGATCAATCCAATATTTTAATACTTATCGGCCGAGATAGAAAACCCGTTTCATTAAATGGGACATTAATCGTAAACGGTAAGTTATGCAAAAAAAATTATGGGCAATAAAAAATGTGAAATTTTATTTTCTACAATAATGGTCTCAATTACTGTTGCCCTAAAGTGCATAGTTTCCGAGGTATCGGCTAAAAACTTTTTAAGATGGCGCTTGAAGCTTCAGGATCTGTCAGCGTTTTATGATTTTATGCTCAGTAAGTGACCCTAAACCTTTCGTTTGGAAATTTAGTGCGAGGTTGACCAAAAAGACGGCTATTTTACTGGCCTAGACAATCTTGTCTAGTCTCGAGTCTCGACCTGAAAGTCCCGGGACTCGAACCACTAAAATTACGAAAAGTCCCGGGATTTCAATCCACGAGACGTCCCGGGACCCAAATCCTAGCGTTGACAATTCTTAAAAATACTAAAAGACTTGCAGACCAAATAAGTCGTGATTGTTTTAAGGATTTATAGAATTGAAGCTATACAAAGACATACTCGCGAGGTCTACAGCTACAGGCTAGAGGCACTAGTAGATTTATTATTTTATTATCCGTTAAAGCAGATTATTACAGTAATAAACACAGGGCACAGTTATTTCAGTATTAAAGCCATTTATATATACATTACAGAAGAAAAATATATATATATATATATATATATATATTATGTGCATACTAATAATTAATTAATTACGTCATATGGTATAAATACATGTAAAATACATTGTTCATACCACCTTTTGTTTGTATTCGGTGTTTGGTTCGTTTGTTACGTGTCCAAAGGCGTCATACTTATTGTACGGTTAACATCTGCTTCTCGTGTCTCATTTATATGCTATGAGTCATGTTTATTTACGCTTCGTCCATGTAGAAGGTTTAAGAATAAGCTCTTTCTGGAAGTAACGGATAAGCAACATAACTAAACCTTCCAGGCAGTACTTTTACATGAGAGCCTATTAACCCTTCAAGGGTCGATGTCATTATAACAATGAAATTTCTATTGTGTCTGGCCGTGCGACCTTTGATGCATTATATATGGAGACGGTATTAACGCCCAGGCAAATTGTTGTCTTTTCAAGTTAAAGTTTAGAGTTTAGAATATACTAATTAAGAGCAGTAGAACTCTTTGTGAATCAGAATCAAATCAGGTCTGGAGAAGTACCAGCGACCAAACCTTTTTCTCACTTGAAGCAGTAATGTTCGCAATACTGTGTTCTGGTTGAAGGTAAGGTCGCTGGCGAAATTACAGGCACATGAGACTTACGAACTTGTCTTGTCCCAGGGTTAAAGGCGCAGTGCCGTTCATAAATGCATCCGTTATACAGGCGGTATAGATAAAATTAATTGTCAAACTCCATATTAGACAACAGTTGTCTAGTCTACCTGAAAACAAGTTTAATGAGAATTGTCCCATACATTGTCGGAATTAAAATAAATGCTATGTGCCCTGCCCACTGCCACTTCAACTCAACTGGCTTATCTTCTGGGCTTATATGTCGTTGACTTTGGTTCGTCTACGGATCTCCTCATTTTAGATTCGATCACGTAGAGCAACCCCGAGCATAGCCCTCTCCATAGCTCCGTAGCTCCATACCATATACTATTATATAGTAGTGCAAAATGGTGACGAAAGTTTCAATACTCTAATCTATAGTTAAACACATGTGCAAAAATAGTGTGATTCCCTTGACAACTATACCCGAAGCATTTCCATGAGTTCCCCGCGCTAGTATCGCACCTAGGGCGATGGCTCCACGCCAAATGGAAAACCAAATGTTTTATTCATCGTTTCATTACTGTTACAAAGCTGGAAACACATCCAATAACTTACGACTCCTCCCGGTTTGACGTCATTTGGCATACATTTGTGAAGTCGATAGTGTCACGTGGAAACGACGAGCTTTCTTGGTGTAAATGCTCTTACTGCCAGAGACCAATTATTTGCCCATTACCTCATTTCAATAGTTTTTTATTCTCTGTATGAGTAATTTTAATTCAAGTGAATCGCACGATTTGTACAATACTATGCGAACAGGAGCGTTTACGCTCTCATCTGTTTAATAAATGTGACAAACAGAATAAATACTTCTTGCAGAGCTTGTAGCCGAACTTTTCATGTCATTAAACTAGATTAAAGAATTTATAGAAATGTTCAGGTAGATTAAAGCATAGGTAAAATATTGCTGCGGTTATGACTTGGATCTTTTGGACTCGGTTGTTGAATAATAGTCGTTAGATAATATGAGAGACTTTTGACATTAGAGGTGGTCATTATTAGCCTATCCGCCACCCAAGATCCGGCCTACGTGGAGGATGCTCCTCTCTGAGAGGAAGACCTGTCTCCCACCATGATATCTAGAGTTATGATGAATAAAGTATAGTGTTATACCATTATCGTTGTGTGATCCTGTCGTCGAACATGGTGATTCACGACTGATGTGTCACCATAGGAACATTAGCGTTAATTTACTACGAGTAAGTGTGTTTATATCTAAACTAGCTGCTCTCCGCGGTTTCACTCGCACGGTAATAGATAATGATGATGATGAATCTTATATAGCCTATGTTACTTAGGGTGAATGTACCTTTCCAATGGTGAAAGAATTTTTGAAATCGGTCCAGTACTTTTTGAGCCAATCCATTACAAACATACATACAAATCTTATCAATATTAATAGTATGATGAAGTGAGCTAGATGAATTGAAACACTACCACATAATACTTCTATGACAGAATGGCCATAAAATAACGTACAACATATACACATTCAGTGGTACCGCAGTACGTACTGGCATTATTTACACTTCGTCCTTGTTGGCGTATAATTCTATTCTTATCTAACCAGCCAACGAAAACTTGTTTCTGTTATAAGATAAACATCTGTGTTTGGGCCAATGTTACAGTTGGCTACGGCCTAAAGTCACTCCTTTTTGTGTTGGATTTTTTACCAATTACGTAAGACTTTGTAAATAAACTTGTCTTTATATAGGTATTCTAAGTTTAATCTCCCCGTCAATGTCAAACCTGTTTTTACTAATATTTTAAATACGATATTAATTATATGTTTGTCTATACTTAATAATATTATAAGGAGGAAAGATTTGTATGTATGTTTGTAACGAATTGGCTCTGAAAAAATACTGGACCGATTTCAAAAATTCTTTCACCATTGGAAAGCTACATTCATCCTGAGTAACATAGACTATTAAGATTCATCATCATCATCATCCATCACCGCGGAGAGCAGCCAGTGTATTATAAAAGACTAGCTGCGCTCCGCGATTTCACCCACGAAGTGATGGATAATGATGATGATTAATCAAATGTAGCGTATGTTACTCAGGCGTAATGTAGCTCTAAGCTCGTGAAATAATTAATTGAATCGGTTAAGTAGTTTTCACGTTTATCCATTACAAACCAATAAAACAATCATATATATTCCCTCTTTGTTATTATGGTAGATAATCATTAATACCAAGGTACAAATAATGTGGCCTGGTTTGTACCAGCGCGTTAGTATTGCCTATTTTAAAATGAAAAGGTATTTATTGTGACATAACTGTAATAGTCAGACAAATGGCGATGTGGACTTCTTTGTAGATATTGACGTTTTCTATAAAACTTTATATAAAAAGATCTGCTGAATAATGATGGAGGATGTCATATATATTCTTTGTAATGCACACATCTACGGGTTTCCCGGTAACACCTCACCTCATGCCAAACAGGATTTAGACTTTCCTTTAGCATGTGTTTGAATGAATAAAATAAACGTTGCGGTTTGGTGTGGAGTGTGGAGATCATGTTCGTCGTCCAGCGGTCATGTAATCAACCGTTGTTGGTAAGTGGGTTCGGAACCGGTTCACAGTGGCCTCACTATGATGCCATATTCACGCTGACTGATGCTGGTTTAAACACAGTTTTTTCCTCTTAAAGCGGCTGATTCAGAAATGTGTATGCGGTGAATTTTACCGACCAGTTGTTCAACTACGCAATACCTATTGGGGTTTTGCGTATGACATATGTATAACAATAAGCATATCATAAAACTAAAAGTATATGTGCAGGCTGCCTGACCATACTTTCGTTTCTAGTTATATTGATTAACTAGCTGCGCCCCGCGGTTTCACCCGCGTGGTGATGGATGATGATGATGATGATGATGAAAAGTATCCTATGTGTTAATCCAGCGCCTCATCTACCCCCATACCAAATTTCATCAACATTAGCCCCCCCGTTTGTGCGTGAAAGAGTAACAAACATCCATACATCCATACATACAAACTTTCACGTTTATAATATTAATAGGATTATACCAGGTCTCCAACTAGGTCTCCACTATATTTGCCGAATGTCCTTTGGCTCTAAAACGTTCGTATAGATGTAGAAGGCAAAGTGGAGTTATTGGGATATAAAACACATTTCGTTCAGCTTGGTGCTGTTTTAGGGGAGAAAATGAGACCAAAACTATAGTTATGATATGGTATTATATCATGGACATATAAATTTTTTCATTAATCTGTTTGACATTTTTAGGTTACATTGACATTGTAGGTTCTTATGAAAGGGAAACACTGAAAAGACGGGAGGTTATTGTCATTTGCTTACACTATTATGCTAAAATACGAGTAACTTTACTAACTTTATACTCTGGCAGCGGCGAAATCAATAGATAGTGCGAAACCACATTCAAGAAAAAATTGCTTTGCTACTTGCCATGTGCCACATTCACAACGCTATATAGATTTGGAAAAATACTGCATGCGAACTAACCAACACTGATGTAATAATAAAATAATGTACAATATGCAAGTACACAATACGTAGCACAATAATTAGATATATAAACAATAGAGTACAGAGTTGAAAAAGGCACGAAACAGCACTAAGATATAACATTTAAAAAGCGTGCTGTACTTCTAGGAAATACGAGTGTTTATGAGTTTGGGCGCAGAAATAGCTCGCGTTTGACGTCACCGCGTGATACCACTGTCAAGGGCGGCCAACACTTCCATCACGGTGCTTCACGTCCAACATAACCCCACACAGTTACTGCGCTCATAACTTATATTGTGTTAACTTATATGTTGTGTGATGATCTGGAATAAATCTATATTCTATTCTATTCTATTCTATTATATAAAATGTACATTATGTAGGTGTGTGCTTACATTTCAACGCGTGTCACGTATATTGCAGTATACGTTGTACGAACACAATAAACAATACTTATTAGCTGGTGCATTACCAATATCACCAATACTTCTGCTCGAAGCGGAACCAGCCTAAACGTGTGATGGAAGCAGACCTTGTCGCGGTCATTACTTCGATGGGTGACCGCTTTAGAAACTGACCGCTTTGTAGTGGTGGGACTTTTACAGAATCCGCGTGGGGAAGTACCACATCTAATGCCATTAATTTAACCGTGAAGCAGTAGTGTGCAAACATTAGTTTGTATCGTTGAAGGGCAATATTTCCAGTGAAATTATACTGT
Source organism: Selenia dentaria (assembly GCA_917880725.1). Lineage (NCBI taxonomy): Eukaryota > Metazoa > Arthropoda > Insecta > Lepidoptera > Geometridae > Selenia > Selenia dentaria. The sequence goes on along the minus strand of OU862892.1, from coordinate 1,827,727 downwards.
TTAACTGATATAACATCTTGTATCTCAGCTCACAACGTCGAACAGCTTATGACGGCAAAAGACCAAGAGGGCGCAGTCCAACGAGATAGTCTGACCAAATCCGATCGACGCTAAACTCCAATCTCCACACAGCTCTCCACGAAGCAAAGAACCGGAACAGATGGAGGGAGTTAGTCAATGAAAAAAATATCCAGCGAGGTAGTCACTAGCCTCAGTAATGAGGAATACGACGCGAGGAGGAAGGAGGGATCTCAGCTCAAGGTGACGATAGCAGTTTACTGGAATGCATGGATTTTAACTGTGTAGTTTAATACTCGGGATGGCACTGAATTGTTATGGTCAAGCGTGACTGTTAACACCAGACGAGCCGACTTGCTCGTCTGATCACCAAGTTGCACATAAAAAAGAGCCGTCAGAACGGAGCGGTCTGAAACCTCCTGGCACTAGGGCCAACCTGTACTCTTCCGCGTCGCAGCACTGTAAATAGACCACCAACTTGTAGTACGTGATTTAAATTAACCAAAGGTAGAGCTGAGATCAAGAGGACGTAGCACAATAAGATGGTCCGACCAAGTGTCTGAATACAAAGATCACAGATCCTTTAAACCACGCTAAAGACCGCAAAGAGTGGAGGCGATTCTGCCGCGATAAGGACCGATAACAACACGACGCTCAGCATTTAGTTAGCGACTAGAGGATGAGGAGTAAATAGCTACGGAAGAAAATATTAGTACTATGACAGTGTAGTGACACCTTTCTTGCAAAAAACGCGAGCATAAAGTATTATCACTTTTTCTGTGGCATAACCAACCACTATCAAAGAATATCGGAAATAAAGGCAGGAAATATAACTTTATCTCAGTCAGATCCAGTTTTTTCCCTTCATTAAACTGTTGGGATTCAAATTATTTTGAAAGCATCACCTTTTTAACTGCAGGGCTATTATGTATCTCAGTTGCTATCAAATGTTGATTGAAATCTTGAAAATGGCGGCCCTATGTCAGTTTAGGCAACTCCAGTAAGCAAAAAACGTTAGTAAGTTGATCACTGAAGCTGACAAAATTGACATAGAGCGGCCATTTTTTCAGATTTCAATCCACATTTGTTAGCAACTGAGATACATAATAGCCCAGCAGGTCAGTCCAGTAGTTTTTCTCTCCATATATAAACATTATAGTCCTTCTCTACCTACTACAAAATCAGTCTAGGCAAAATTATTGTTAGAAAAAAGGTCAACAGATACGTTAGACTTTACTGTTTAAAAGCAGTATTTTTTTCAGAAAGTATATATTTGAAGATATTGAAATACACTTACATATTTATTTTTTGTATCCGATGTTAATGTCATCACAATGTGTTCGGTGAGTGTGACGTCATAGCCTCGTACAGTGCCAAGGCCGATCCATAAACATCGTTCGAGTATTCCAACACCACAGTTTGGGAATTATACAGAGTCGGGGAAAATAACACAATAATACTCGAACGCACCTTGGAGGAATAATCGACTGATTATTCATCAAGGTAGTTTCTAAAAGTAACAAACTCCTTGAAATTAACATTGTATTCTTTGCATTTTACCTGTCTTGGTGAAATATTCTATTAAATTTTTTTTATGGGTATAAGTTGGCAAACGAGCAAGCGGCTCACCTGATGGCAAGTGATACCGTCGCCCACGGATATCTCTCACGGAGGTCTCGAGGATAAGTGTTACCGATCTTTGAGGAAGAATGATAGGAAGGAAGAGATAGAAGGGTGAGGGGGAGGGTGAAGGAGAGGGAGAATGGGGAAGGGGGGAATCGGGCCTCCGGAACGTCCCACAAACCAACTGAAACGCAATAGCAAGCTATGTTACTTCACGTGGGTGTTATGTGGGAGTGTGGTACCTCCCCGGTCATGCCGGCACATTCGGCGGTGGGGTTACAGCGTGGCACTACCACCGATGGTGGATGATTCCGTGAGTTGAGATGGCAGGTATGGATAATATCGAAATAGGTAGCATTGAAAGAACGTACATACTTACGCATGCTAGTTGCTACAGAGTTGGAGCACGGTAATATTGCCGTAGTTGTGGCGGCGTGTCCCATAGTAAATCCTGTGCAGACCCGTAAGTGTATTACATTGTTTCCATGAGTAAACGTGATGTAGCGAAATGTCGATTACGGCAAGTGTAAGCTAAGAACTAATAGGGCATATAGCATGCTAAGATGGAGCATAATAGATAACTAACTAATCAGTGAACACCGCCAGACAGTTATTATACGCGATTATAAAACTTTAAAATCTGTAAACACAATAATGAGTTCTAGAATGTCGGTAAAGTGCTTTATTGTCTGGGCTAAGGACAATCATACTGTCCAAACTTGGACCATTTCCTGCTCGCTGCTCCTCCTTAGGATTTCGGCATTCAATTGTTTGAAGGTCATAAAACTTTCACTATTCATTAGACAATAGTATGTTTAGAATACGGTTCCCGACATATCTTAACATTTACAGTCTTTGTTTAAAAGGGAAAGTATTTGTATTGCCAAGGTTTCAATATAAACCTTCCAGAGATCAGCTTTGTCTATTTTACGATGTAACTGTTACCAATGTATAGCTTCCTTACAATGGTTCTTTGTACAGGACTTTAATTTTAGTAGAACATCTTCAAATGTAGGACAGAGGACCGAGTGTATGTAAACGTAAAGCTTATGTTGTTTCAAGTAAACTTAGCTTGATTATTGTTATTCACAACTTAGAAGATATACTTTGATACTCTTTGAGATATTTGATGTTCATCCTTAGTTTGGAGTATGGTTGCCGGAATCAAAGGCATATAAAACTTAACATATTAATTTCTCAAGTTTACGGACGCCGTACGGCCGTGCGATTCTGTAATGATTCGTCGATGCGTCGTCAATGAGCTCACCGATGTCAAATACTTTACGAGATATCGCCCTTGTACATAAGGTTGTTTTTCCAATGTTTCTTGTCATCCCGTCATTTGTTTCACGGATGTTGTCAAAGATGCCACGATGTTTGCTCTTAGGCCTTTATTAATAAACGTTGTGTAAACCTATATTAGGCGTAACATGCTTTGTTTTTTGCTTGCTTTCACGCGTGACATTTACTGCTAGCGAAAAATTCTCAGATAGATGTTTTAACTACTCCGGGTGTAAGCCAAGTTTATTAATAAGGCCGTCAGAGAATAGAACAGCAGTTCATCACTTGTGACGTCATCAGTTATAGACAGAGGTTACCGCTAAACGCCAGATGGGCCTCGTGATAATAGTCTTTCTAATAACATAAAAAAACCTCCGGTTGGTCTGAGCCTGTACGAACCATAAAATAAATAATTTTGAACCAAAACTCGCTTACGGCAATTACATCTCCGAGTTCTTTGAAAGGATAACGGACTGGAAACGAATACTTACTTTATTTTTTACGACATACTTTTACTTTTGACTGTTACGTTGTATAACGTTTTTGTAAAGTTGTTTTGTTTGTTTTGGGTGATGTAATAAAATTCCGAACACAGAGAAAGCTTGTAATGAGATTGTGATTTAAACGAAGAGATGGGCTTACACGTACCTATATATCAAAATAATAAATACCTATGCCGGGAGCTCCTTATTGTGTAATGTAAGCCGACCTCCTAACTTAACATCAGGGCACAGATTACTGAATAAGATCAGGGGTCCAAGTGTCTTAGCTATTGAGCAAACGCCACACTACTGCGACGCTTCTGCGATTAGCTGCCTTTCATGTCAAATTCGCTTGTCTGTTAGATCTAGTTCTCAATCGTAGTTCTATAGCAATTGCGTCGCTGTCGTGTGGCTGCGCTAAGGCTTGCACTATGATTAGATTTAATCAATCAAAACATCAATACAGTGGTTTTCCAGTTAAATAAAATATCTTGATAAAATTTTCTCTCTAAAAACCATCAAAATATCAGGGAAACTAATTGTACGAGCGAGCGAAGCCTCTGCCTTAACTGGCCTAATTGACTTTCATCGTAACGTATATTTATTAGGGTGTTCGTTGGTCTTCCTGTTCAGGTCGCATTTTTCAGATACTACTGAGGCTGTGAAGTACTGCGAAAAATTTGCCGCTGATAACAATATGCTCACGAGCCTACTGTTCGCAGAACTACTAGTTTTACCGATCAGACTACCCATGGGTACGCCACTGTAACAACACAATCGCAACACCCAAATTGCAACCTGCGCAGGCTATGAGTTACCGGAGGGTAGTTGCCCCCCGAGATTCTGCAGGGGCAAGGAGCATATGCTCGTAGCCCCAACCAGCCCCTAAGAGGCTGAAGATACTGCGGCAGTCGCAACACATTAGTTAACAGCATACCAAATAAGTCGAACACTCTCGATATCAACTAATAGCAAGCCGCTGGACCACGATTGAACCATAATAGCGAGCAGACTACTAAAACTGTCAACACGAAAAAATTTCATACAATTGACTTGCGACAACGCCGTTCTATAGCTAATAGACTTGGGACCCAGTTATGTAGGGATAGAAGTTGATCAAACTGTTCACATGAAGCATCTACATGCGACACAAAGAGAGTATATCGTAGGTGAGTCACACACAGCGATGACTGAGTGGAGTGTGGTGCAAGTGGCGGAGGGTAGTTGCGCAACCCGCCACCTGAGCTAACATCCTTGTTTACGCAACTATAGAGCCGTACGGCGACGGTAGCTCTACCGTCACGGTACGATACGGTGCTAATACAATCGGTTACTTTCAGAACTGCACTAACGTATTCAGGAACAACTTCTAATTTGAATTGTATATTAGTTCTCATGCCATGGATTGGATGGAAGTGTCCTTATTGATATATGTTATTCTACTGGTATATATATTGGATTAATGAAAGCAGCTGTTCAAAATGTTAAGATATATCATTTTAAACTGTTGCTTTATCCTCATATTTGCATCCAATAACTAAAGACACATAATTTAGTATAATGAGTTATTTTAAAAATACGTTAAGAAACGAGCGAGTGAAACGATGGTAACAAGTACGGCTGCCCTAACAGTTGTAGTGTCGCCCGGGGCTGTACGCTATAAGTACTCGTACGCTGCGCTGATCATCGTGAGGAGGAGCAAATGGCAAATATAACAATAACTAGCTGCGCCCCGCAGTTTCACTCGCGTGGTGGTTGATGGTGATCAAAAGTATATCATCATATGTGCTTCCCCGGAAAAATATAGTCTACAACGTTGCCAAATTTTATTACGATCCGTTCAGCCGTTTAGGCGTGCTATAACAAACGGACAGAGAGACAGAGTTTAATACATACCGGCCTCACTTCTCTGTTCACAACATTCTGTCTTGACTTTTTATTTTGTCTGAGTCTGTACAGACATCACTGAGTACAGTGTCCTGCCTAAGCACAGTTATATTTGCACAGTATTGCTTTGATACAGTATTTAGCGGTAGTTGTTCGCAAGCCGGACATGGGTATTCTCCAAGATTTATATTAAGACTCAGGCGCGATAAATGTTAAATGCAGAAAATCTCTCATTAAAAAACGTAGATCTTTTTTTTAACGAATATGAGCTAAACTTAAGCCCATCACACACGATGAAGATACTATAAAATATAAATTATCTTAGAGCAGATTCGGACATATCGCTCACCATATAATTCAATAAGCGACCACACACGTGAATATACTATAATATTTTACCTTAGAGTAGCTTAAGATGCCACCGATATTCGAACGGCATGTTAACATACGCTAAGACTACTGCAGATCATGAAGACATCTCATGATCTCCGATACTGATCTTAAGATCAAATACAAAACCGTTGCAGTAAATGGACGTCTGTGTACTTATTATTCTGTGGTCTGGTCTTCAGTTACCGAACAAATTTATATTTTCACAATAAAAACTAATAAAGCTTCACATTATCTTATGTAGGTACTTATATTTTTTCTACTTATATTTTTGTAGAAATATTTTTTGTAAATAAAAATGAAACTAACATCTGACTAACGCGAATGTGTCAAACAAAGGAAATCATCGAAAAAGTGAGACTTTCTATCTACTAACCGAACTAGCGGTAGGACAATTTTATTTTATCTTAGTAGAATTTTTTTTAAAAATCTATGGGCCTAACGTCCATAGGTTTTTTAGGTTGTAGGTACTACGTATAGATCAATCAAACTAGGTAACTACTAAATCGATGTTAGTATTCTTGATGAAATAAGGCTATGTTATATTATTAGACTAGCTGCAGCCGCGACATCGTTCGCGTGGCCCTTTAATTAATGCTTTCAGTATAAATCCCATCAAAATTGGCCTTTTCAGAGATTACCCGGATTATAGAGGCAGACAGACAAACAATTAAAAAACTGGTAGGTATGGTGCAAATAACCATATGAAAGTGCAAGAAAAAGCTGTTTTTTTTCTGAAAGATCATTGTAAAGTTTAAATTCACTACTGTGTTTCCTGTGTTTTATGTGATCTTCTATCCAGATTTTTCGTTTTTAACTTTTAGCTAGAATGGCGGTTATATCATATTCACAGTCCCAATCATCATCTGTCCAACAGGTCTAGCAACAAAATACGAATCATCGCAAAATAAAAAAAATTTGCATATTACATACTCTGTATATTACAGTGTGAACGATCGAGACGTGCGGCTCCCGAGACGGACTCCGATAGAATGTACGCTTGCTATATATTATAGTATCTGCGCCGTTTGTGGTGGGTTAAGTTAACATAACTTTTATATTCGACGCTATAATAATATATAAGTAATAAACTTTATCGCGTAAGTTAAACCGTCAAAATGATATTAAGATGAGTAATACCACGGTATAGTATAATATTATATATACAGTAACATTACTGTATAGATAATATTCTAACTCGGCTCTGTCCTTGATTTTAAATACCTACAGCCGCGCGGTACGTAAACACGCGGTAGGGCTGCCCAAGTACAGTATTTTAATTAGTAGTTGTGAATAAAATAGGAAGTGTTAAATAAAAATACATGTTGTGTTGTTTATTAGTAGATTTAATTAAAAAATACACCCTTATAAATTAAAGACTGAGAAACATTAAATAAAATAAAAAGTTTCGTTAAAAACACTTTCGGGAAACATGAACAAGGGTCAAGGAGGAGAAAAAGGAATACCTTTCACTTGATTGCAGATACCAGCAGCTACTTTACAATTGATGTGTTTTGTTTTGAATGACTTTCGGAATATTTCATCCATTTATTCCTCATATTCCACGAAATCATCACTGGGTACTATTAAAAGAGATTGCAAATTATCCTTACTGTAGTACGGTACCTTAAATACCTACCGACTCTCTGCGCTGAAATTGTGGCTTCTTTGATGGGGCTTCACTTACGACTTCACAGCCATCATCATGTTTTTCCAAGCAGCGCTTGAGAAGATACCCACAAATATAAAAAAGCGATTTTTTCTGGCACGTCTAGCTGATTATAAGCAGAACTAGTAATTGGCACGCTGGAATATTCTTCATTATCTTTATTTGATATTTCGTTGGTTGGTACAAGTATTGTACAGCTATTGACATTTTCACGACTCGTTTGAACAAGAAGTTTTCCGTAATCCTCTGCACAATTTCCTCGTTTTGGTTTTACGATGTTGCAGAAAAATACATTTACATCTCTCATATTCGGTAACTAGGTCCTTATTACCCCAAATAGGGCTTGTAGGTGACCAATTAGCGCTCTAGGGTAATAATGTAGCTAGAAAAGCCCGAGGGCGGTAAATAATTAAAAAAAAAATCACTTCACTCTTTCAAATAGTTCGCGTACATCTAACCATCATACTGGCAATATAGACATCATGCATTCAGCCCAATGACAAAAGAGGTCGCTTCGCTATTCAGCCTTGTCTTCGTATGAGTATAATAGTCATCAATTTTATTTTTGTAATGCCGGTTTTTTTCTACTTACCTCACAATTGAGATGTAAAGCAGAGTAGTTAGCTCGGGTGTAAGCATCAATTAAATATCTCGGGCTGCAATTGATGCCTTTGGCTACTAAACTACTATTTTGAATGCCGATGCAAACTGTCTACACGTTGGATTTAGAGCCGTGCCATTTTTTGTTCGTATCAGTCCGAATAAATTTTCAAGAGCGTCAAAGTCAAAGTCAAAGTCAAAATCATTTACTTATTCAATTTAGGCATCAAAGACGCACTTATGAACGTCAACTTTTCATTATAATGTACTTTATAGACTCTACCGCCGCGTTCCAAAATATATAGAACCCACCGAGAAGAAGCGGCAAGAGCGTCTTGTTTACATCTTCGTGTCATAAGAAAATTATATCCTTCCTCACGCAAGTCATCAAACAACAGCATTATGGATGTGATAGTAATTTGGAAACCTTCAATGAATAAATAACACTTGATGTGTGATCGCGACCATTTTTAGGATTTATTAATTTTAATTCTTCAAAAAAGCTTAAGTATTACTTATCTATTTGAAAAATGCCTTTTGTGATTAATTGCCTGTATACGCTCTTTTATATTCATACCTATACCTTATATTAGATGTATTCAAAGCATCGAACAAATCATTCAACATCATAATGTGTATGCTACAGGCTGTTTCCAGTTCACAAATACACCACGAACCATTATTACTTACGCATTTTTAGCTGGTTCAGGAGACTGATATCCTTCAATTTCGTGGAACCCGATAATTTGTCTTCTTTAATATCATAGAATAGATTAAAATTTGCTTTTAATGGCATAGCATCAATCATAAACTAAACATTTTTTTTTTCTACTTCTGTCAAATGTGCAACTTTCATTTTAAGAAACAGGCATAGCTGTTTCATTAATTTTGGTTGTAAAAGGGAAAGAATGTTTGCACAATGTTGAAGGACAAGGAAGACATAGCGCACTTTGCAAAAAGGGGTAAGCTTGTGGGCTGGTGTAGTATAAACAAGCAGTAAATGATGTAGTCCTGGACGTATCTATTTCCTTTTCCATGTTGCTTTAGGTTACTTTGTGCTTTTATTTGGAGATATAGTTTATTGTTCAAAAATGTATCGCAAAGTTGATGAAAAGTACTTTATTCTTTCGTTTGATTTTCAGTTTCCTTTAGTTTTATTCTCTTTTTGCATTGGAGGTGTTCAGCTTTCAATTTTCTTTTCCTTGGAGTGTTGCAAGAGAGACTCGTTGATGTTCGAGCATAACTTTCATTCGCTGCATTTTCAGTCTGTGTGCTCATATCAAGTCCAATCGTCAGATCAGTTTGAGTTTGTTTGTCTTCTGTGTCTATCAGAGAACCTCCTGGAACGGTACTTGGTAAGTTAGGCAGCATCAATAATGGAAGGGCATTACTTTTTAAACGTTTTCGTTTCGATAGTTGTCGTATGTTCTCAACATTGAAATGTTTTTCACAAATCCGGTACGAAGCAAACTTAGATTTATTTTCCAAATCATTTCGACAGATCAGATGCAGCCACTCAAGGCGTCTGAAAAATACAAACGTTCAAATGAGAATTATATATAATCTGTGGTAGAGATTGATATAAATATTGCAAAAATTATAGATTTTCAATATTTCATTTCTCAAAAAATATGCGTCTCTGCATGTTGAAACTATGCGTGTGTGCTTTTAATAATATAACCTTTCTGTAAAAAAAATACCAACCCCAAACTCGACGGACGTCAATAGAAAGCTAAGCCGGTCTATTTGTCCTTAAAATACCTTATAAAATCTTTCTTCGTCTCTCGGCTTATCAAGGTCGCCATTACCAATAGCATGCAGTAATATAAGATACCGAACATTGTTTCTTATTAATATACCTAAATACAACAATCAAAACCTGTAATTATCTAGTACAAAATCTTACAGAGTAAATTATTATTTTAATCTTAATAGGTAATCTACCGACCATCTATTACTCTCATTTCATAATGATATTTCGAACTATAATTATGAAAGTAACTAAGTACATAAGTTAGTAGATAGCCTAGCCTAGGAAACTATGTAATTGATACCTAACTAGGTTTTTTATAGTATTACTTTTTAAAGCACTAACGCCTGCTTTAGCGATCTCAAACATTGGGATGTACCTAGGTTTTTTAACTCCAGCGTAGATCCCTATCTACTTATTTATTTATCAATCCAGGTGTTTTTCTCGGTGGAAAAAAGCAAAATACCTACCTATTACATATAAGAAAAAAAAACAAATTACGTACTAGTAGGTAACAAATAGTGTTTCTTACCTTTCGGATTTCCCGGGTAATTTAAAAAATGTTAACTCTGGGTGCGTTAATGAAGAATTCAAGCAACCAAAAACAGCACAATATTGTCTGCTTTTGCTATTTGCCATTATAGTAAGTAGGTACCTACTTATTACAATCAAATATTCGTAAAGCAAGTAAACACAAATCGCACGCTTACTGCTTACAAAACTATCACACCGTTCGTTCGTCACAGCGGCGCAATCGCGACTGGCTGCACGCCTATTGCACACCAATATCGAGCGCGTATGTATAACTCGCCTTTTGGCCGTTTCTATGAAGCAGAATTGAGAATATTGTATAGATAATATAACCGTGGTAATACGAAAGTTTTAATCAAGATAAGTATCCAACATACGTTTCATCGCATTTATACAGGTAATGTATTCTTTGAGTTCCAGTGTATCTTCGTCTCCGCTCTCATCGAATTTCAAAACTGCAAACCCTCATTCGAATTTTAGATGTGTTGTCTCTGCGATGCCAATACTAAACGGCACAAACGTGACCTTTACAGAGGACATATTGTACAATGATCCTTCCTAATAGGAAACAGGTTTTTTGTACTTCGGCCATGATTTTCCATGTAAAAGATACAATATACAAGTATAATTTGAAAAATGTAATACCGACTTCCATTCTGTTCAGTTATTGGAGTGTATCGCAAAAACTACTGGACCAAATTGGACCACACGGGAAGCACCAGTTTTCAAAGAAAAAAAGAATTTTAAGTATCGGTTTACCCAGTCGCAAGTTATGAGGTAACAAACATAATAAAAAAAATACAGTCGAATTGAGTACCTCCTCCTTTTTTTGGAAGTCGGTACAAAATGTAATACCGACTTCCATATTAACTACTAATTATTCAGTTATTGGAGTGTAACTCAAAAAGTACGGGACCGAATTTGATGAAATTTAAATGGGACCACATGGGAAGCACCAGCTTTTAAACAAAAAAATAATTTTGAGAATCGATTCACCCAATCGAAAGTAATGAGATAACAAACTTAAAAAAAAAAATACAATCGAATGTGTACCTCCTCCTTTTTGGAAGTCGGTAGAAACCTTCAGGCCAACCATGCCATAACGAATCTAACTAGTATAACCGAGATGACCATAGTTCCTATTTGATCCTGATGTTGGTATGGTGCATAACGGTATACACGTCACGCATGGAGTATATTTTCACAAATCGTATCATCGATCTCTTGCTTATATATATGCAGAAGCAAGATATCTACAAGTATGACGCTACTATCGACAGATCGATCTGTGTCAAGCGCGCATCGATCGTATCGATCTACCGACGCATTTAGTCAACGCCGCACACAACCCGACAAGTCCGATTGTCACACATGCATCGTACTGTCACACGAGCTCACAGCACACGTCACAGCTCCTAAGTGGGCCGATGACGATGCAGAGCAGAGACTAAAACGTTGAGTCGTTAACTAACCGAGCCATAGACTGACGCCGCATCATTTATAAACGGTGTTTAATCGGCATGTGACCTCAATACTGTTTGCAGAAACGAGAACTGTGATATTTTCCGTATCGGGATGTTTAATGTTATGCGCATGATATTGTGTTACATCATGTTACCTACAGCTACAGCACTAACGACTCGCTTGTTTTCCTTAACTCGAGAGGGACTGGAGGTCACGACGTGTTTATACATACAAGTAGTTCAGTAATAGCGGATATGGAGGTTTTGCCTTGGTTACAGATAAACTAGTATACCTTGCTTCGGTCAGATACTAGCGTGAGAAACATTCGTATTTACTAATTATATTTACGTTATATTTGTAGAAGCTATTGAACTGATACAAGACTAAGTGTAACGTGAGAGGAAAGCTCTAGTCCAGAGAAATATATAAATGTACACGCAGCTGTCTAAGTGAGGGGACAGAATTAAACCATGTTTCCTTGTAGTGAAGACGCGACACGCAAGAACCAAGAACCTATACGTCTTATTGGGTGCAACACGTTGCATATTAAATGCATGGACATCCGTAGTGACCTGAACCAGTATGACTACATCGAGAGTATTATAAAGCTTCTCGCTAACTTTCTTCACTCCGGATCAGCGTTGCCTTCTTTATAAAACGTTGTTGACGCCTCTGGATGGATCCGCTAAGTACCTTGTGGATTAGTTTACGGCTGCACTAATGGTCATCGCTTCTTGATTCCATCTTCGCTTTCCATCAGGCGAGCGAGCGGAGTCACTCTGATTATTCAAATAAATTAAAGGTGAAAGAGACCGTTTTCATTGCTACCAGTGATATTCAGTCTGATATTTTACAGTGAAACAATTGTACGCGCGCCTTACTGTGTTCGGGTGCGAAGGGAACTGTACCAAGCCGCAATACTGGTCGAATGAGACTCAAAACACCAATGTCACCGGTACACGAGCGCAGTGCAGGGCAACGCAAAACTTAGGTCGGTATATCAGAAGTAGTGAGTAGGTTTGCGTACTATATCTAAGTGAATTTTGTACGGCCAAATATCCGCTTAGATTCACAAACTGAGAATCTTTCTGGAATACCGGCCGAAATAATACCGCAAATGACAGGCAGGCGTTGTGCTCTTACGAATAAATATGACAGATAGACGATGAAAGCAAACAATAAACAATTATTTAATAATGAGAAACCGATTTCCCTAACACAGAATAGCTAATAGTAAACCACTACTATACATGGGAAACTCGTGAAACTATAACATCAAGAATAACCAAGACAAGCCAACTTTTTTTTTCTTAACTTTACTTATTGCTATTAACTCAAACAACATGACAAAAAGATTGATTGATGATCCAGTGAAAAAACATGCGTGTCATACAGAAGTCGGTTATGAACTGAACGACTCTGTCAATATCAATTGTACAATAATTATCATTTACATAATCCTCGGGAAATACGTTTTTAAGTACTTATTCATTATCAAGTTCATATTTGTTTTGTTCTTGTCATCCATTTTCCATTCTGACAGACAGATTGGTCAAATATATAATATATTTGACCAAGACCGGTATAATGTAATGAATTGAAGTAAATTCGGTTATTTAAGTAAGTTCAGTAGATTCGGTCAGTGTTAGTGTAGAGTGTTAGATTTAGTTAGTGGTAATTGGTTGGAACACCTGAACTGAAGACTCACCGCAGCTTGAACATATGTGGAGGACAACAGGATACCAGGAGTCGCCGCATCGATCGAGTGATGTGGTCTGGTTGGTCTCCCTTGTCCTGACTCCTGGTCACCGCCTATTTCTCTCCCTTCCTACTAACAGACTTACAGAGCTGATGCTGCTACGTGCGACGCATCTGGGAATTGTTGGTAAGTCGAACGATTCTTACTTATTGAATATTGTTAGGACGCTATTGTAAGAGAAGGTTGAGGCAATAACTTGTTTGTTTGGAGCTGCTTGTATCGAGGACATATTGTAGGTTAATGTTTGATAGCCAGCCGTCTGCAGATTCGAATTTTATTGTTATGCTTCCACTGCGAGAGTTTGCAGACTCATTTGATCTGGCACGCTACTATTGTAATGAAATAATGAATAAAGCCACCGACACCTAAAAAAACAGTCAGTACAGTATCTCGGGAGCCTATTATATTTGTAAGCATCGTAAAATACTTATCTTCGAAGATGTCGCGCACGAGTTCTCACCTAAACTGTATTACACATAATGTTGTTATAAATGGCACATTTACTCACATCTAAGGGAAGACATTCGAGAAACTTCATACATTATGATGTTTAAAATATTGCTATGCTGTCACCAGAGGTATTATTATACTTCTGGGTTTTGGGGGCTCTTCGGTCTGACTAGACGGTAAATCTAGTATCTATACTCATATATCTAATGAAATGTTCTGATAAGTAAAGGGCAAATTATATTATACTTAGATTACATAAGATTCAGTAAAAATACAAGTATCCGGACGCCCTTGTGGTTGGTCCTTTATATTGGCGATAGTGAGAAGCCCAGCTGGCGACAGATGGTGCCAAGGTCGAGCACTATTATAATAAGATTTCTCAGCAGAAGGGCCCTTATGAGTTGAATAGATCTTAGTTTATTCATACTTCGCAGTGCTTCGGATTGTATACCAATGCAGACAGGCATTCAAACATTTAGAGAACGAATTAATTAAATGGCCAAATTAAGAGGAAACTTTACTAGGGCCCACTTATTAGTATTTAGTTAAAACGTAACACAAGCTACGTAAAAACTTACTCCCCGAATTCCTAATTGTTTTAAAGTAACATTGATAAGAACTAATCGTGTCCTGTTTAGTTTTTATTTTATTAACGCACAAATAATGCAGTTGAAAGTAAAGTTGTACCTTGAAAGTAGTGCAGGTATGTCATGTCTTCATTCGTTAATTCTTTTTAAATGAAATACTTACCGGTTTCCACACAATGACTTGTGTACTCTTTGTTGTACAATGGTTTGCCTGTTGGTAATAGAAGTTTATCAACCAACAAATCATTAATTCTACCTTAGATTCGAGTAGTTTGTCGTTTAGGATTAAATATGGAGATTATTAACAAACAAACTAGATAGGTTGTCGGTTAATACAAATAATGACTATCAGTCCAACTAGGTGGACAGCGTAGTTTGTCGGTTGGTATGGTACGGCTTGTCGGTTAGGATTAAGAATGTAGATGTAGCGGAGCTACCTACTTAGATATATATATTCCAATATATAAATAATAAATTATACAATTTTTGGATATTGTTTGTATTTAATTAGGAATAAATATGTACTAACGAACAAACTAGATTAGTTTGCTGGTTAAGAAAACTATATACTAACCGTACATCAAGGTGGACAGCGTAGTTGGTCGGTTGGTAATAGACGGCACATTTGCCTTGCACCTTCCTAAACCTTAAGTATTTCCAGTTTTGTTTGTAGACATATTTGGTTTATAGAATTTGTTTTTAGGTTTAGATTCAAATAACTTTATTTCTCATAAGATTACTTACAATGAGATTAAAGAAATAACGAATATGTTTAAGTACATACTTTTTAGATAGGTGCAATATATACTACTACGGTTTTACCTATATATGTAAAAACAGTTGTTTAATTGATATTCTATTAATTAATTTTGAATTTTCCATCCAACCAAAAAAAGGCAACTCTTAGATGTTATTATTATGTATTATCATCTTCCCAGAGCCTCAGCAGTTGCGTTGCAAGATAGGATGTTCAAAGCAAAGGATTTGAGTACTTACCTATAGATACGACTATCGTATTGTATTTTAGAAACTCAGCAAGTGCATACCTACTTCAGTGATCACTTATCACGTCGGTGGCACATGGTGCGACTCTGTCTGGCGAATTGATTAGAATCAGCGGCATCATGCGGGCAGAGTCCAGGGTGACTGGAGGAAATTGAAGTGGATAGGTCTCGATTGATTTAGATTCGAACAAACTTATATTATTGCAGACGTCATACTAGAACAATATAACGATTAACCACTTCACTTTCTTGTTTTAAACTATACTTACATTTGACAGTTGTATAATGATTGAGCTGATGATTAAATTGATTCATTGATGATCTAGATAGCTATCTACGGCTCTTCTAGCTAGAAGTAAGTTAATATCTATAAGTAGAACATCTTCCCTACTAGCGTCGATTCACGCAGGTTTGGCACGAGATGCGTGTAGGGATGTCGCCATCGCAATCTACGAGTAAATCTTCGATCGATCTTACTTGTTGGAAGCATACATACACAACAGAAAGCCCTGACATTTAAAAATAAATTCGACATTCGTTTTGAATCGCGTGAATTGCATGACGTGCCAACCCCGGTTGCTCTAGCGGCAGGGCCGGCACTCACGTAATAATCGCCGGAAAGCGTACTCCGACTCCGCCGCATCGCCTTTTCCCACTTGTATCGCCTATTGATCGCGATAACGTTCTACTTACTCGGAGCCACGCGCTCCAACTAGTTTGCCTTGGTCTTATAACACTCTTATACTCGAACTTATAATATATTTAATACCAAACTCCTTGGTCTGGTATTAAATAAATCAGTAAACACACTCTGTGGTCGATGTGATCTTACAGCGTAAAATACCTGAGCATGAGCATCAGACATTCCCGAGCCCTAGATCGATAACGTCGGACAAAATGGGCAAAGACACTACCAAAGCTACGTCAACCCCGCTTTTATCGTAAGCATTCCAAATCCCGAATGAATATCGTAAAGGAGAATATCCGACCATCAATAAACTGCTAAGATTGGAATTCAGCGTCCCTAATCCTGAATCAGGCAAGCTCCATCGCACATTTTCCGATTAGGACGAGGAAAAATTCAATCCACAGAAAGAGCATGGAACAATAAATCCATCGACATCGCATTATGGGTCATTAGGCATTCCTGGCACGCGAAGCCAAGGACCAACGCGCGGGCATTGGCAGGCCAGTCACGTGCCGCCAAGGACCGATGTAGGCAGTTCCACGGCACCACTCGGCATTCAGTGAGAATCGTCACGGCATCAGTATGCCAACGGTGGCCGCCTGATTTGGCATTCGCGAAACGTACTGACACTACGTCATGCTTTAGCCAAGGTGTGTAGATGTGTTTCGCAGGGACGCAGTCAGGATACGAATTATTCTAAATGTATAATCGATCCATATGGGATCAGATATAATACGCTACATCTGGCTAAAGAGTACCAGTTACCTACTTAATGATGCTTATAGCGAATTATAAATATACAATTATACATATCGCATATACTAGTTAGACGTACAGTTTCCGGCATCAAAATCCAGGACAGTTCTATATCTTCCTAATGGATGATCGTAAACGTAGAGTAATGGAACAACGCGCTCACGCGGACGAACAGTAGACTTTTATTAGTCATGTGAACAGGCCTATAACGTTCCTTCAACTTGAAAGGGACCTACAGGCTACCGAGTACACTATTGATGAGCATTCCCAAGGAAGGTTGGTGTAAGACAGGAAGTCTCCCATAAAACCAGAGTATAAGGAACGTTTAATTTGACTTTAACGAAACGATTGAACGTCCCACAACTAAGGTGGATAAGGCTAGGAAAATGATAGTATCCTACTAATATTATAAAAGCGAAAATATATTATAAGTATACTCACAAGAGTATGGATGTATGGATGTTTGTTACTCTTTCACCCTCAAACGGCAGGTCAAATTGGACGAACATGAGGCGCTGGATTAACATATAGGATACTTTTCATAATCATCATCTATCACCACGCGGGTGAAAAGGCCTAATATTCTTAGGCACAGCATAGACAAAATAATAAAATCTCCGCCTACGTCAAAATCATAATGATGACAGTTCTGTCAAATATTGTGTCAGTTTCTGATGGCTTAGTCAGAAGCACGCAATCATTTTGACAGCTCGAAACACTAGACGTGCTCGACGACCGTCAAGGGTGATGAAATAATAATTAATGTTATGACTTTTTGGTATAAAGATAGATATGTCCTTTGAGAAGATAATAAGCTACGAAGTACTAATCATGCGCAGACGAAGTCGCGGGCACCAGCTAGTATTAAATATACTAAGTTGGTACTGACCATGCCTTCAAAAAGCGAGATCTCAGGTTCAATCCCTAGCTGGCGTAGATATATATTTTGTGTGATAATCTAAAAGGTGGGTCTTTGCGTATGTTATTGATGTGTGTATGTTTCTGTCCATGCCATGCCTGAGGCGACATAGGGAATCCTAATGCAGAGGTATGAATGAGTGGGTGAAAGTTATATAAGAGTAAGGACGTGAAATTATTCAACTTCATCATCATCATCATCATCTCAGCCGTAGGACGTCTACTGCTGAACATATGCCTCCCCCACAAAATTTTACCAAAAGGACCGGTTGGAAGTGACCTGCATCCAACGTCGTCATACCTTTATCAGGTCGTCTGTCCACCTTGTCGGTGGACGACCTACGCTGCGCTTGCCGGTCCGTGGTCTCCACTCTAGAACCTTTCGGCCCCATCGGCCATCTGTTCTTCGTGCTTTGTGGCCTGCCCACTGCCACTTCAACTGGCTTATCGTCTGGGCTATGTGGGTGACTTTAGTTCGTTTACGGATCTCCTCATTTCTGATTCGATCACGTAGAGAAACCCCGAGCACAGCCCTCTCCATAGCTCGTTGTGCGACTTTGAGCTTACTTATGAGGCCCATAGTAAGAGACCACGTTTCAGTGCCATATGTCATCACTCGTAACACACATTGGTCAAAGACTCTTGTCTTATTCAACTTGTGGTGTCTTAATTAATATTGATTATTAAAAATTACGTTCAGTATTAGCATCAGCTGGTCACAAAGCAAAATCCCATTTATTAACATAAACATAAACAAGTAAGAAAATGTCCAGGTGGTGTCATCGCAAGCACAAACCAGTTCCTCGCACATTATCTCTGTCCATACTTGCACCTGCAATGTAAGGGAAAAGGCGAGCTCGTGATCTCCCTATTGACATTTGCACGTGGCCCAGCGTTAAGGCTCATACCCCGCTACCCTATACACATTATTATAAAGAAAAATAACCTTAATGCATTACTAGTATATTTTTAATTTTAATTAGTGCAATCTCGGGACTTTTGCACATTTGTCAGCCCATTTTCTAACTCTTATTAACTATATCTACACGTCCGTACTTAAGCACTTGTTTTGAACAAGTCTTTTGTTTCGTCTATAACTTTTTGTGGTATCTACCTATGTGTACCTTTTTTTGTGGGGGGAAATACTGTACACTTCCCTTCCGCCACGGGGGTGACGGAAGGGGGCGTGTGGGGCTCAGACCCACTAAAACCCTCCCGTGAGCACGCCTCCGCAGAGGTGGGGCGAGACAGCTGGGTCGCGCTGGCAGTCATCATCTCGCCCCAGCGGTAGGCCCGGATTGATCTTAACCGGGACTCAGCGCCTGTGAAGGGATGACCTTGCTCACCAAGGTCACCCCCGTATGTGTACCTATTTCATACGTATTCAAGTTGTGCTTTTGGTCCTTGTCTTTCACTATAAAACCGGACGCTCCAACAACAAGTGATGTACGTCTTCTACAGTCCTGCGAGTTAAGCAGTAAGGTGTCACTCTTCCACAACGTGTAACCAACCATGTTCCGAGGCATCTCCTGTTCTCAACCTATGAACTATGACACCTAGCTTTCTGGGAACAATAATTATACACATACATTGCACACATAATTACAAGCACCAAGGCACACTGGGTCGGGAAGAAAGCGGGTAGGTTCTAAAAATATGATAACTTTACAGTAACAATATTCGAGTAAGCCCTTTAAAAGAACCGTAAATAATGTTTGCTTTAATGCTTTGCATTAAAATATAAGAAGAAAACCTTTATCTCTTTTTGAATTAAATTTCACAATTATTAAAACAATGTGCAACGGAATCAAATATGCAATATTAACATAATTTAAAAGCATTTTCCACCGAATTCCAAAAAAAGGAGGAAGTACTCAATTCAACTGTATTTTTTACGTACCTGTGTGGTCCCATTTAAATTTCATCAAATTCGGTCCAGTAGTTTTTGAGTTACACTCCAATAACTGAATAGAATGGAAGTCGGTACATTTTTTTCAAATTGTACTTGTTTTTAGGTATATATTTAACTATATAGTTCTTAATCATTTGCATAACTTTGCATTATAATATATAATGCAAACGCTATTACAAAAATAACGTATGCACGTCACTTAAGCCGAAAACAATATGCCTATTATTGGCATATATTATAAATAAATAAGTACTAAACTGTAATAATAAGAAATAAAAATATATTATTCCAAATAAGTTACCGCGTCATATATTCTGCCTGATTCATATAGCGCATATTCATAGCACAATATTAGACACATTTGAAAGGCTCAAGTGCATGACTTTTGGGGTTGGCTTTAGAATCGTGACCCCTGAATTTGGTGAAACAAAAACTGTGGGTGGGTTGAAGGGGTTTGTATAAAGCGTATTTACAACATTTTAGCTGCCGGAGACACGCCAAAATAGTCTAAATAGTTTTTTAAAGTTTCAATAAAACACCGTAATTTTGATAGTGACAGGTGACATAAATGACATTAATGCGTAAAACGAAACGTTTCTAGGTAACTTTTAGCCTTTTTTGACATGTACGTTGTATGTAAGTTCTTGAAACGGAACGCAAACATCGAAGATAGCGTAATGTCACTGTCGGAATACTCGCGTCATTCCGTTACTTCCGAGTGTACGTGAATGTTTTCTCCTGTTTTTCTGCGCTTATGCTATAAATTATGTCTATAAAATATAAGTTCTAAAAATAACAAATTGTTGTCAATTTTAATTATCAGACCCATACTAGTAGGAATGTGTGCACAATAGTATATTAGTACCTAATGAATTGGCAATGTCACTTGTCTGTGACAAACCTATTATAGGTTAGGTTAGGTTTGAACTGTGACCCACCAGGCGCGAGCCGAGCGAGCGTAGCGAGCGTGCCGCGGCAGCAGCCGGCGAGCGCTTCATCAAACTACTTTTGTTCCAAATTTGTGCACAATAGTATATCAGTAGCTATCTAATGAATTGGCAAAGTCACTTGTCTGTGACATACCTATAGGTTAGTTATAGTTAGTTAGAATAGGTCGAAGTCAGTGACAGAACCGACTCATAGCACCCCGATTTCAAGCAGTCTTGTCGGATTGCAGAGCCGACGCGGGGGTGGTAGTAGATCGAAATGCAGTACTTAACCTCAAAATACTTAAACAAACATAACTCGAAAACTAATGGTCTCCGGCGGGTGGGGTTTGCGGGGGGTCACTACCCGAACCCCCCCCCCTCCCCCCCGAATTCAGGCGCCACGATTCTAAATGTTTACCACCTATCTATCCCCGGTTTACTTTACTAGAAATAGATATTTGACACTATTTGTTATGACGTTATGTCAATCTGTCGATAGTAAGGAAAACTGTGAATAGATAGATTATTGGGATCTCCCATAAGTGACATTTCAGCTTTTCATTTTTATTTCTTTACATTAAACTTCATAGATGAGATAGCAAGAATAAAACGAAGTAATGTTATATCGGTTTCCATCGAACTATGGGCCTTAAGGTATATTAATACGATTGACGCAAAGAATTCGTTCGCGTTCAATATTAGGCTAGTTCACGTAACTCTGCTAAAAGTTGTACACACAACCATTGACGCACATGGTTGTTGTTCTCACAGCACAACACGTTATCTCGGTCCTTACCCCGCCTGGAGCATGATTCGTTAACAATCTAACGCACGAATCACACCTAATTAGAGCCAAGCGAGATCCGTTACAGTTTTCTTGTTTACGAACACAATATTTAACACGTCAGACACGACGGCGAAACAACGAATATTTTGATAGAGATTTTGATGATTCAGACAAAACTTGTCATTCGAGTATCAAGGAGTATATATATATATACAGATATGAGGTAAACAGACAAAGAGTCATTAGGCGTTACATCACTGGGCTGTAAACAAATTGGTTATTCGTTCGATGGAGGAAACGATGATGCGTGGGTATCATCGGCGGATGTGATCTGTTAGCAATAAACTCATCTATAAAATAAAATTGGCGTATCCACCATCCGGCTGGGTTCGGAATGATGGATGACGTATGTGTGTATTGGAAACGCAACGATGGCAAAACTATATGAGAAGACAGATCATTTCAATCAGATTAATTTTACATTGGAACAATAATCAAACGACTTCCAATAGGAGGAGGTTATCAATCGATTCGTATTTTTTTATTACTGTTCGACATTGATATTTTTTTTTGTTTGGTAGAGTACCTGTACTTCCGAGATGGTCCTATTTACATTTCATCGAATTCGGTCAGCGGTTTTTGAGTTACACTCCAATAACTAGTACTACTAATAAGTTTTTGCCTATCTTGAGGATATCCTTATTATAGGTGATTGACAATCGATTAGCCTTAGTTATAATCGATACCGTAAGTAGTAAGAGTTACTAAAAAGGGCAATTTTTTTTACCAAAAATGGAACCGACTTCTACGCTATAAAGTGTGAATTAACTTATCTAAGTCGGTACCACGCGCACAATATTGTGATAATAGGTACTTTTGAACTAGCATGGTACCGTTCAAAATTTGTCTACATACGTTTAACACAAATTTTGAAGCGATGATAGCTCCAGGAGTAGTGAGGCTTATGCAGTCACTGATCGCTGCCGAACTGGTGGTCGGCGGCTTGACTCATGCCTCCGTCTTGAGTTTTAGGTTATGGTAACATCGTGAGGAAACCTCAATATGGAAGACACTACCGTGTGATGCCTGGCTCCTACCCTCGATATTGAAAATCGTCGCTTAGACTTGGTGTGCACGGACAGTTGTGACAGACCCAGTTCCATTCTAGTACTGTACTTCCTCCTGCATCATCGCTGACTATCATGTGCTAGAATAAACCAGATCTTCCCGAAACCAAAGATGATGGGAGAAGCTCCACGGAAGGAGATGAGTCTTTTCCTGGTCTAATCTAGAGTGCTTTTCAGGTAATGATCAACCATATTGTGGAAAGTTTTAAAACCGCTCTTTAAGCGAAGACTTAATGTGCTCGCCGCAACTGAAAATGCTATTAGAGGTCACCCATCCAATTTGTGACTGCAGCAAGGTCTACGTCACACAATGACGTAATTAAACAATAAAGTGGGTACGAAAGAATAGACAAGGTCCGCGACGAACACTTGATACATACACAAAAGAGCTATAATTATTCGATGTGAACGAATGGAGTACATTTGTAGGTTACATTTTATAGAGCTAGTTCAGTAAACAATGCTGAGAATAGCTTGATAGCTAAATATAAACTTTGATTGATAAATCGTTAGAAAGTATGGCTTCGTGCGTAGGACGAAGTGAAAGTTCAGTTGGGCTGTTTGAAAGCTCATTGAAAACAACAATGATTTTTGATGATTTACAATTAAGTATTTATATTTGAGTGATTACGTGGTCGTGTAACTGGGACGAAGCGTTGAAATCAATCATTCAATACCAAAAATGTCTAAATAAAAAAAAAACGTTCCATACTTGCCTTGCTTTCCGAGTGGAGGTAAAATTAATTTTTGCGCTGAGATCGTCATTCGAAATCAACGAAAGCGCGACAACGTAGACCCAATGTGACGTCATGGATTACGTCACCAATGACGCCATATTGCGATTTCAAGGACCACGCTACGAACTGAGATCACCCTGAGCAGTCCGTCAAAAATGACAGTTCATTAATGTGTGCGTGGTGCGCTAGCATCTGTTAGTCTGTGTGTGCGTGTATTCCATGCCGTGAGCAACGTGAGCGTGATTTCAACTCATTCCGAATGGCTGACAGATCTCACCTGTCAAAAGTGCGATTTCGAATCGGAATGGAAAAAGCACCCTTAGTTAGAAAGCTAATACAAAATGACAAATGACATTATCATGAGTCAAGTTATTTTTGCGCTGTATACTCGTATTTAGTTTGGCAAAAAGTTTATCGGAATCCGTCTCTGGGCGAATAGTAATGGACTATTCACGCTGCGTCTGGCCGAAGGACGCGACAGCACCGCACGGACAGATGCGCTCCGGGAAAATCGTGAGCCGAAATCGTACCGATTCCCCACCCTCCTCGCACCCTCTATCAACGCCCACGACACGAGGCACCTGAGACAGGGATGGTCATTTTGACCTTTTTCTGTTTTTATATGCGATTAACACGTTACGAGTAACAATGTTGCTCAAACCTACATAGTGCGGGCTGCGTTCAATTCGACCTGACCGCAGACCGCATCCAGTGTGTCCTTAAAATAATAACGTACGTAATGTAAATCCAAATCTTACCTACCTATATTTGTACTAGTGGTCAATAAACTTCGAAAGCCGGTCAGATATAAAGCTTTTCTACAACATGTTGGATGCATATTTTGTGTGCATACTGACGATACCATTTACAGCTACATAGCAGTACATTCTCGCTGTCGATTGGAGGCAGTGACACCCTGAAAGGCACCAGTTAGTACCAATCTGGAACCACGTGTTAATTCCCTGGAGGGAGCCCAGTCATAGGGACGTGGGTACCCAATGTTCACATAGGGCTATAGAAATAACATTAATTATGTATCGCAGACTTATATATATCTGGGAAACCTCGGATAGGTACTAAACGCCACAATGGTAATCGATCATAGTTCTATTTTGGTAGTATTGATGTTTTCGTTAGTACACAATGCCACGTATTAATAAAACGCTCTCACTACAGAGAGCGAATTTTAGTCTACTCTTGACTAGTTACTCCTATTAATAAGTCAGTATGAGAGTATACGCAATACAGATTATAATATTGTATACCGCACCGTATTTTGTAAACAGATATTGGTAAATATAGGTCGTTAAATAACTGGCCAAGTACGAGTGGGGCTCTCGCATTAAGGGTCCCGTTTTTCCATGTCACCACGCAATATATGTATTATGTTTGTCTTGTGTTTATCTTGTCGCCAAATTTAGCCATTCCTCGCCAAATATAACGTCACTAAATTATCACCATAAATAGTAAATGATGGCTAAAATCAAAATACCAATTTAAAGATATTCGTTTTGTTTTAATCACCAGTTTACTAAATTTAATGTATGTATTTGTGCCCTATTTGTTTATCATTAGTGCAAGCCCCTCTTGTTTTCCGTTACAGTTTTTACTACAACCATACCAAGTTTGACATATTTTGTCTGGTCCTTATAAAGTTATAACACATGGTCTTGGAAAATATAAACTACATGCCATTACCAGATACAGCATTTACAATGTAAGACAGACAGGCAAACAGACTTACATGTGTATTAACATAAGTGTCTTGTAAAATGTATAATAATTGTGTGAAGCTATTAAAACCAATACAATTAAACATCTGAGATCTACGCCAGCTCCTGTTACAATACAGCTACTAAGTACCACTTATCAAAAGAAAAGCTCGTGTCGGATTACTTTATGATACTTGGCACATGTGCTCGCAGCCCTGTAATGTGGCTCCATGTACAGTACTGTCAGCACTAATGGTAACACATGGTAAGAAGGAAAGCGTGCCCAGCCCCTGAATGTCAATGAGAGTGTTCTATGAAATTTTATTGAGTTGGAATTGCGGCGGCGAGGCAACACGCCTTGAATATGTATGGGCGAGAGGGTATTACGTGTCGTCCTAGGAATTGAGAATGATGGGATACTACGGCGACTGGTGCCAACCAAATACGTAAAACGAAGAAGTTTTCACAATTTTTATTTTTGATTAACATTTACACAATTTTTATTACACTTTAGAGCTGCGCACTAGGATTTCCTGTGACGTGTCCGTGGACCCGAGAAAAAACATTTCTGCTCATCACACAATTTGTACCGACCATGCAGAGATATAACCGGAGACCCCCCGCTTCGGAAACATGGGCGCTACCATACGAACTGAGCTAACGCACTCGTATGTTTTTTTAAATTACAATAGATGAGGTGCAATATTCTAGCCATCGCTCCATAATAGATGAGGTGTCTCAAAATGTTATTGATATACAATGAAGTTTCCTTTATTTTCTTTGAGTTGGGCACATGTGTAAATTTAACTATTGAAATAGTATACACTCGGGCAAGGGCACATTAACAGATGGAGACGCGATATCA
Organism: Selenia dentaria; assembly: GCA_917880725.1. Lineage (NCBI taxonomy): Eukaryota > Metazoa > Arthropoda > Insecta > Lepidoptera > Geometridae > Selenia > Selenia dentaria. Next base: position 1,801,801 of record OU862892.1, on the reverse strand, counting down.
ATGAATACAATCATCATCTTCATCACGTCATCTTCATCAACAGTTGAGTCCGCCTGGGGAAGTACCACACCACACTTTGCAAGTTAATCAACTGTGAAGCAGTAGTTTGCGAACATTAGTGTTTCGTTAAATGTTTGTGTTGAATGTTTCCAATGCATTTACAGGTCAAGATATTTACAGCTTACTTCTCGGGCGCAGTGCATTGCCATACAGATTTTTGAACTCATATGGGCAAGCGTAAAACTCAGCCGTAGGACGTCCACTGTTGATCATAGGCTTCATCCATGCCATCCTCCCATCCATCAATAATATAATATGTGCGAAAGGTGTTCGTTTGTTGGCAGAAATGGACTAAACGATTGACTTGGTGTTTGTATGGAGATCGTTATAAGCCCCCAAGAAACACAAAGATCAAAAGTAAAAGTAGCATTATTTGTAAAAGCTAACTCGCAACTGTTCCAGGTTTGATAGACAATGTCCAAAAAAACAGACGAGACACAAAAAGATTAAGGCTGAACTCCGCGAGAAAAACTATTTTTCGTAAGAGCATTTTCTGCATGAGGAATAGTTCCATATTATTGCACAACTCCGACGAGTGCATCCATTCGCAGAAGAGTTGGAAACGATCACAAAACAAAGAACGGTGCACACGTCACGCGCAACCGCCTCTCGGTCAGTGGCGTGTCTGGTGTCGCTCCCACACGCTTCGCTTCGCGACCCAACCGAGAAGCGACGCGCTTTCTAACCATAACATTGGCCATGCATGTGAACATCTCATATTATAACTAAAAAAATAAGCGCGTTTAATTCTGACACGAGAATACATTGGGAACGCTGAATAACATGCTTCCTAACAGCCCTTCCCTAATATTCCTTTGACAGATCCGTTGGCCTAGTGACCGTAGTTTCGAAGGGCAGGACTCCAGGTTCAATCCCCTGTCATTTTTCTCAGGCACCTCTAAATACATTTAAGTAAGTAAGAATATGAAGGTAAAGTTTCAAATGAATAACTTCAATTACCAATTTCAAATGCAATGATTGAATGCCGATAATTTTATTTATATTTCATAAATATACTTTTCATGCTTTATGTTTCGTGTTCACTATACACACGTAATCATGAATGCCTACACCTTCGAGCGGGCGTCATGCTCGAGGAAATACGGCATTTTCGGTGATTGTAACATTATAATTACCTCATAAAACGAACAAGGCTGGGAACCTTGTTAATCAACAATAGACAATCAAAATCTTCCGAAATATTTGGCTTTTTGTTGCAGGTTAGCCGATGAGTTCATCTTTGACTTCATCAGTTTTATTGTGTCACGCACAATTAAAAAATAAATGTTAAGTATATGACTTTGTCGTTATCTTTAGTAATGTGTATCTAAATGACTTGATGTGATACAATATCACTATAATTTAAAATTCTAAAGATCCAGGCGCATAAATCACTCCTTCTCAGTCGGTCAGTACTTTCTCATTGCATTCCTGTGTGCATATGAGCGTCAATCTCATCCATAATCCCAGAGCTTACCGTTTAAAAAGCGAGATTCCAACCGCTATACAAAAAGCTGCGATCGATAAATAAAATGGAAACAAATGCGAGTCATCGTGTCGGTGAACGGAACCGTCACGCGCGGCGGTCAAGCGCGGCGTCACGGGATGTGACGCTCTCGGCCCGCGACACGCATCGCCGCTCGCGCCTCTGTGTGAACGCACCTTAACATTTGCATAAGACCATTTTTGATTGGCGGTTTCTTCGCTTCAAATAATAACCTGAACGTTTCAATTGAATAATCACAATGGCAACTTCTTACTATGTACTCGTATATTGATATTTTCTCAGGAACAAAAAAGTTTAAGGAACTCATGCTGACGACGTGGAAACAAAGAAGACAATTTCAGGGGTAATTGACGGGAACGTTGGAGAGGATGGCCATGTGAACCGTGCAAGACAGGCAAATCATTCAAGATATGAATGTATATTTGAACATTTCTACAAACACGAAAAGACGCACGTCATTTTAGAACAATTTACATCGGCACACCAACCATGGAATTCAGCAAACAAATATTTCTAGTCGACAAAGTCAACAGCACCGATAAGACACCCGCCGGCTGATACAGGTCTGATAACACGAAGAGGTATGCAGATAACGTCTGCAATAAATAGTTCGTATCACATGATAATGGCACATAATGCGTCAGAGCGGGGATTAGCTTGACAGTGCGATATTGGAACGGCAAACTTGACGTACCCATCAATTGGCAATGATGGTTGAGTACAAGCACGGAGATTACGTCTGTATAGTACTTCAGTGAGATCGAACGTTATAGAAATCTTGTGCAATTAATTGATTACAGTAGAAGTAAAGTAAAATTAGTAGATCCATGCGTACATACTTTGCCATTATATTAAAATAAAACCGGCCAAGTGAGAGTTGGATTCGTGCACAAAGGGTTCCATAAATACATTGAGAAAGCAACTACTTTGATTGGTCTTACTAACTAAACTACACACCTCCTACACACGGTTATTGCACCAACCGCAAATAATAAGTTTGTAATAGTAAAATCACTTTTTTTAGTTACATTGAACTAATTATTTATGGTTTCGAGATTATTTCCTTTGTTTGTGTTGTGACCTTGCCTTCTGCCAAATTTCATGATTCCTCAACGGAAAGTAGCCTATAGTTTTTCAATCCCTTGTGAAATCGCAAAATATGCGAAAAAAATGCGATTTATAGATACGGTCATATCTTTTGATCGCGTTGGCTTACAGATTTGATTCCTTTTACATCTAAAAAGAACGTAGGACCGAGTATTTCATATAAATTTCAACTTAACTACGCGTTCCTGAGAAAAGGGTCTTGACAACTGACATACAGACGGACATCAAAGTGATCTTATAAGGGTTCCTTTTCCTTTTAAGGTACGAAACCCAACAAATAGTTACTATATTTTCCTTTCAACACTGGATTTAGTTTGAGTGAGCTAAGCATCCAAATAGTTAGTATTAGTTATTAGTTGCGATCTAGCAGTGAATGTCTGTTACAACAGTCTAATATCATGTTCAGCGACGTGGTTTGGTAGATCTTGGGATTTCATACATATTGTGGTCTCTGAGTGTCAGTTGCTGGGACATACTAGGCAGATACTGGTACTCTTCTGTAAGTATCAGTGGGTACGAAGGTAGTTTACACTGCATTAGCATTACATTACACTGTTGGGGTTTGAAGGGTACTACATAGACCAAAACATATACTAGGAAAGGGTACTATGGCAAGGAGAATCCCGAGTGAATCCCTTCGCATATTGAAGCCCGTGTGTTTTGTAGAAATTGCAAAATGTACTCTACACAAGTTCCAACTCAATAAATTCCGAACCAAATAATGAGCCTAAACTATTGATTCCAACACGTTGAAGTCTGTGAAATGTGTAGGTACTCATTATTATGGTGAAACACTGTAGTGGGGATGATAATACTTAAGAAGCCGATTTTTAAAGGATCAAGAGCATAACTTTCAAATTGACAGTGCAACTGTTAGGTAAAAGACGTTTTAGGTGAAGCACCTCAACACTGCTGCGACAAAAGAATAGAAAGACGGCGGTGACGCAAGCACACGCCGCAGGCAAAAGCTATTCAACATCATAAAATCATGTCAAGTTCGAAGCCGGAATACGTCAGCGAGCTCGCGGCGCTAGATAGAAGTGCTTGAAATAAAAAAGAAAGTCAGATTTACCGTTGCACGACCCACATGCTCTGCGGGCGCGCACGGAGCGTGGCTAAGCGTGAGACGTGACTTGGGGCAAAACGACGCGATTGTCGACTGAACGAACCACGCTGCACTCATAACGCGGCGTGTTTCTTTCTTTTCCTGTAATTGCTAACCGAGACGAGCAATACGTTGAGTTTTTCTAAACGTGATTGACACCTGACAAGCACGGTTATACTATTTGAAATATTTTGGAACATAACCCTCTAACGAACGTCTTTCACTGTTGAAAGGTAAGGTTGTTAAGGGCGTGATTACTATATAAAATTACCAAAAAAATATTTGAATCGATTAATAATAATAATACATATTTAACCTAGTTAATGAAACGCCGTGTGAGTGGCAATTGTGTATTATATATTTTTGTAAATCATTGTACTGGTTAAGCATCGTCAATTTTGTGCGTTTCGCAGTTGAAGTTGAAATTTTGGGTAATATGTTGTATATGCGTGTGTGGCTGTGCGACTGTGTGTGTAATTGTATTTCATGTATGACCTTTTAAAGGTTCGCCAAAGGAATCCCACGATAGAAATGGCAGAGCATATCGCTTACGAAAAGGCCTTTTCTTTGGTACTGACAACTACACAGACAATATATTTGTCCCAGCTCCGATCCTTCAAGTCGTGACTCGGAATCGTGACCATGGTAGAGGCAGACATTCTCTGGGAGGCGGTTCTGTCTTCAGAGACAAATCGCTTTAACAATATCATCCAAGATACTAGATAAAAGGTGATAGAATATACTAAAAGCTCTGGAAAGATTTAGAAAGGAGTACCTATAATTAAGACAGTATCATTTCAATTCACTTGAATTCAATTGACTTTAATAATAGGCCGGTATCATAAGACTGCCGCTTACTAGCTCGGCTGTGCGCATCGGGAACCAAACTGAAATTATTACTGTCCAGGCCACTCCAAATACAGGATGAAGAACCAAATGCAGTTTCGCTTCTGACAGTGACTTCTGTGCTGGTTATTTATAGACAGAAAAATGATGGCAAACAGTGACGGCACGCACAGGGATCATTGCCCTGGTTGGTGTTGCACCTCACACTCGGCGCGTTGGTGGGGGTGGAGTGAAGGTGTACGTGCGGCCTTAACCAGATTGTGAATGCTGACGTCGATGTAGTTAGAAAGTTGCCGTGCTTGCGTCACGACGCATCGGGGTCGACGGCCTTACTGCAGCCAGGGCTGTTCCAAAATACTAGTATCATACAAATCTAACAATAAATCAAAAACGTTTATCATATGCATTGATTCGTAATCGTCATTTACCTACTCTTATCCTAGCTACGTGAGGCAGGTGCAATAAGTGATTATCTTTCACGTATCAATAAATAATTTGGTTATGGTTTTATGGCCGGCCGTGTGCTTGACGTTAACTTTGCTTGGATATTATAATTACGATAGTGGGCACATAATATCCAGCAGCATCCAACTGTCACGTCGGAAGTATTTTTGCCGAGTATGACCATTTGGTCCAATGTATGTGTATATTTCCTCCCAAATTACCAGGTTTATAATTAACAGAAGATTAACAAATAATAATATCTATAAATTCGATCATGCGGAGAGAGCTGTCCACGACTTGACTTTGGCGTAAGATCTTTTGGAAGATACATTGAGCCACCTCACCTACGCGAATCTCAGATGTGGATGATCACACACTTTCCTTGTTGGAGCTTCTGCTGACCTCTCATCTGGACAGCTACTCAGTGTCCGTTAACGCTCCTCTCGGAAAGTCGGCCAACTTTTGCAAAATGGCCCCATGCGTAAAGCGAGAGCGTTACCAAGCTTGGGCCGAAGCTTTGGCGTCTAAAGATGCAAATACAAACAAACATAAAAATAAGTATAACTTCGCCTCTAGGTCCTTCAAAGAGCTATAGCTCAAGCGAAAACGGGGCATATCGGCAGAATTGGGAAGAGATTAGCCCACCTACCTTCAGGAAGACGTGCGTTCTGTTATCTTGTCAGGACTGCTCAAGACAATTTTTGTCAGTCTTCTCTACTGCCTCTGCACCGAGAGGATGACACACTAGCCCACACGCGAAGGAGAATGCTGGTCTTCTGGACTCTCTCTTTGAGCCCAACTCGACTTTAAATGTCCGTGGAACTGAACACCGACCTTACATGTGCAGTACACATTGCCGGAAAATAACGTCTGGCATATAAAAAGCACTGTTCTCCTTGGTTATATTTATTATTAATTCGAGAGGGTCGCATGGCATCTCTCCGATTGTGCTGCGGACTGGACGGGGCTAGAGGATGTGCCTCTCAGCCAGTATCGGAATATTTGGCATTGACATATCGAGCGTTGTTAAATTTCGAAGAACTTTTAAGAAACTTGGTGTGCTCGGAAAGACGTTACGAGTATCTCACGTCGACTCAACGCCTGCAACTTTATAAGGCTCAAGTTTGGTCTATCATGGAGTACTGCTCTCACCTCTGGGTGGGGTCTCCGCAGTGCCAGCTCCTTCCATTTGACCGCATTGAACACAGAGTAGCTGAATCGACGACCTAGCTCTCTTCGATCTACTCGATTCTTTGCCATTGGGTAGAGCTCCCGGCAGAGCAGATGTTCCACTCATTTCATGTGTACGTCTGGCATTCCATTACTGTACGTTTCTTATGACATTTTCCTTCTCGCACTGCCTCTTTATCGAAACAGCTACAATTGGAAGTATTGTCGAACCGATACGAAGTTAGGTACCTTAAAAAAATAGCATATTCCCTGTTTAGAGTTCTTACACACGAACGGCATGTTGCTAACGGCAAAGATAACTGCTTCCGTCGACACGAATCGTCGACGCGTCGGCGGCAGCCATCGACCTACAGCGACACTTGCAGTTGTAGCGTACTGACGTCGCCGCTGATCTTCAAAGTAAGAAAGTCGACGGCTGCCGCCGATTCGTCAACAACTGCCGTCGAAGCGTGTCGGCGGCTGCCGTCGTCGCGTGTCGACAGCTGCAGTTATCTCTGCCGTTGGCAACGTGCAGCTCGTGTGTAAGAGCCCGTAAAGGCCGGCAAGACATCCTCGAGACCTCTGGTATTGTGGATCTCTGTGGGCGACGGTTATTACTTATCATCAGGTGAGCCGCCTGCTCGTTTACCCCCCTCTCTCATTAAAAAAATACATTAACGTTTTTACGATAGAGCAAAAACAAAAACTGAAATTGCATTTTCCTTAAATTTTTTGTCGACATTCTGTTTTTATCGACTTTATTGACGGTAAGGCCTTTCCTTGGAAAGAGATAACAGTTTTTTTCCAATTTATCTTTTTGCCAATATATTGTTTGACAACGAAACTTCACTAAATTTTTAATCAATATTATCTGGATAGGTACTTAATTACCTTAACTAAGATATGCACCTCAGTAATTTAAACATGTCAACACAACTGTAGTTTTCGAATTTAGCTTACTTTTCTTATTTCCATTTGTACTCGTATTTATTAGTATCTAAAAATGTTGCCATCAAAACTATGGTTTAATTAATTAATTAATTAATGTGAATATTTCATTCCACCTTGCCAAAAGTGCGTGATATTATCTAAGCTATTAGAAAAAGAAAATATTCATAAGAATGTTGGTATATCCACATGGCAACATCAAAGAAATCATTTAAGTGCTTAACGTACGTAAACGTCAAATGCGTAGTTTAAGAATCACGCATTGTCAGATAAAATGACAAACGTGATAATGAACAATATGTCGTGGAAAAGTTATCGTCACGTGAGCTATGCTTGTGTTGTGTTCGTCCAGTGTTTACCCTAATCTCTTTATCGTTTTAATCAATGTATACACATATTGAAATAAAAATAATGAACCGACATGATATCGACGTTAATGATAAACGATAAATTGTACTCGCAAATAGCAATTTCCCGTTGGTATCAAGTTGACATAATGCGACAAATGGCTATCTTGTTGTTGGGCCGACATCTATATGATTAGAGAATATACGAGCCGAAGTGTACCACACACTTAAGAGTATTGCATAGCTAGTACTTTCCGTACTAAAAGAGAAGACTCTTTTCTACCTCTTAACATTGTCCGATTTTATTTTCATAGAATCATCACATTGTTTACTATGCCCGTACGTTTTGATTTTTTCAGTTTTTTTAAGTTCTAAAAAAGGAAATTTATAGTACTTTGAAATACTGAAAAAAAAAAAACGTACGGGCATAGAAAACTATGTAATGATTCCATGAAAAAAAAATCACTGAAATCGGACAATGTTAAGAGCTCAGACAAAATAAAAAAGTCAAGACAGAATGTTGTGAACAGAGAAGTGAGGCCGGTTTTCTAAACTACATGTGCGTGACTCGGTACTGTCGTGGTAATTCAAAGTATATTAAAATTATTAAAAAAATATTAATAATTAATAAATTTAAATTCAATGTTAATTAAAACTTTACGTGTTGCTTCCACGCGCCGCGATAGTTCGACTGACGCGCCAAGGCGTAGTTTCGTTGTAGGTTTTGTATGTAAATATGTATGGACACGCCGAAGCGTAGTTTCACCCGGCCTCACTTCTCTGTTCACAACATTCTGTCTTGACTTTTTTATTTTGTCTGAGGTTAAGAGGTAGAAAAGAGTTTTCTCTTTTAGTGCGGAAAGTACTAGCTATGCAATCCTCATATTCATATAGAGATGTAGATACTCTTTGTGGTATTCCCTGGTTGAGTCTGTGGCTCTCTAGTGTCTCTAGTGGTCTTGTTCTGAGATCTACTAGACTATCGGGAGACAGAGTATCATGTTAATCAATAAATAGTATTTAACATTTCATGGTTTAATTTAGAAATACTCCACTCTTATAAAGGTACAAACAAAAACGTACCTAAATTATCCCAACTGAGACGTCTAACTCGTGTGTGACGGGTAAAACTGTCACAATAGTGAGCGTATACAATGGTGTTAGTGTCATCTATCCGTTACTCTACAGCAGCTCTACAGTGGGATAGTTTAGGGATGAAACACTTAACACAAGGGAAATATTATTAAACTAAGCTATTTGAGAGGTGGTAACCCTGACAGTATAGACACGGCCGGGGGCCGTCGCTGGCACAGCGTCCCGCGTCCCGCGCAGCAACGTAACCGTCCGACGCCATGCATAACGAGTCTCGCAGCCTTCACTGGCCACTTATCTCCGGTTACTATACTACATCAACATACCTGGTACAAGCAACTATTAAGTATTCTGTTGTATAGTGAGCCAGCTTAAGTAATGCTGGAAGCCGCAGTAAGTAAAATAACTTGGCATACAGTGTCAATTATATCCCTTACGTTAGATACACCTGTCTGGTGTTTGTGACCTTCTGTATTATCCAGTCACCATCCGCAGAACAGATCAGAGCCCCGTTAAAAAGAAGGTTGGGTATATTTTAAATTTGACGTCCCCGACGTCTGTATCTCTGAGGTATCGGAAACAATCGGTCCTAAGTTCCTAAGGTGGTCCTTCAACCTTAGCTGTTTCATTGAAATTGGTTCTGACGTCTTTAATATTTCAGCTTCTAGCACATCCTGAAAAGGAATTGAGATATGAGTACAGCTAGAAACTGAGATCAAATGCAGTGTCTAGGCGCAACTATTAAGCACAAAACAAACATATTGATTTGTGTCTTAAGTCAGTAATCGGTGACGTCATCGCGTTACAAGATAACATAAATCATGAAAACGGACAAGAACAACTAACGCAGGTTTATTTATTCATAGGCTAGTGTTTGCACACGCTCTCGCTTGATTAACGTGGAAGGTGGTGTCACACTAGACCTGGAATGGCGAATGGCTCTCAAGAATGGCTGCTGGGACACCGTTAGGTGCTTCGTTCCAGATGTTCACACTTGAGGGTCAGAGTAAGCCAGACAGCTCTACCCTGCTGTGGGTTTCATCACAATTATACTTTACCACGAAATAGGGTTCGATCCAGAATCCCCCTGAATGATGGTGACCCTCATACCCTCGAGCTGTCATCGCCTGAAGTTTTCGTCGCCTGAATTTTATACCAAGTCAATGGCAAAAATCATGATAAACAAATCGAAGAAAATATGTATAATGGGTATAATATAAAGTCATCGTGCGGCGTGCACCCATCAGCTTGTGCTAGAGATACTAAAGTGATAAGAGGAATTATGGTGTTGTGTCACGAGTACCATACTGCGTTTTGTAAGAAACGTAATTGCTGTTCGTTTTGTTTATGGAATCTGTGACTGGATTTGTGAGATACGATCCAATGAGAGCTAGTAGCTCTCATTATACTATTATAACCAGGTTTAATATGTACCTAATTTACAAGTATGCTCGTTACCAGCTACTACCACCGACCAGCATATGAAAATCCGGACCAGCAGTGCAAGTACCGTAATAGTCGTTAAATTTGTCGAGTCGCTAAGATCGACAAAAATCGTATCGCCCCTAGCAAGTATGGAAGTCCTATTGTCGCCTTATACGATTGTCAATTTGCGGTCATTATATCGATTATTACGAGTTGTCTGCATTCCACAATGCGTCCTTCTGTCATTTCAAGATTTCTACGAGCATTTCGCTCTTCTACGATCAAAAGAAGGCCGAATTCTATTTTTTTATTGAAGCTGCGCCCCGCGGTTACACCCGCATGGTGATGGATGATGACGATGTTGATGAAAATTATCATATGTGTTAATTCAGCGCCGATCTACTTCCATTCCAAATTTTATCAAAATTGGGCCAGCCGTCTGAGCGTAACAGAATAACAAATATCCATTCATCCATAAATACAAATTTTCGAGTTTATAATATTAGATCAAACGCAACTAAACAATATCCCCATTCTCGTCGCCTGTCGACAAGCTGTATCGAGGTAATTTTCAAAGCTGACAAAACAATCGTTAAAATCGATTAAATAGACGTTCTCAAACGTAATTTAACAATTCCATGCTAGGGTTATCGTTATAATCGTAAAAGTTTATCGAATTTGTCTACAGATCGCTTAATTTTGTTACTTGCTTGCAATGATCGACACAAGATCGATATAGCCAGGTTTTAGAAGTATGACGAATTCAAGACTCAAATTTATCGATCGGTAAGATCGGTACTTGCACTGCAGATCGATGATGTGTATTTGGAAACAAACGTGTCGGCACGAATCATCAAGAAAAATCACATCCGACCCATCAGCAACCTATATAGATACCTACTTATTTAACCTTTAACATCTCAAAACAAACTTATTATATTAATCCTCAACTCCACTTTGACTTGTCTCACAATCAAAGTATATAATCACAGTAGACAAGCTTCTATAAACAGATCAGATTTCATTTCTAATCACTTCATTGAGGGAAATGATAAGTCAACGTCGGTAATTGGTATTCAATAAACATTCCGAAACGAGTGCCGAACCAACGACAGCGCTGACTTAAGATAACAACTTTTACTACTTATTTCCAAACAGCGCTCTACACAAATGTGATTTTGTATTGTATGATTATCAGAATTCTGAAAGGCAGAACTAGCTCGTGACCGATGTGGTTAGGTGGCAACCGGATCCGATTTTCTGATATCATTACATTACGCAATATTCTACAAATTCTATAGTGCAGTGAGCCTTGGGTATCCAAGAGAAAGGAATGGTCAACGAACTTGATGAGGTCAACAATTTAATAGACTCATCTTGGTCCGGCATTTCCCAATCGGTCGATGACGTTACATTTGAACTTTACATTTTATATATGTCTAAATATTTATCTTTTTTTATCGTAAAGTAGCAAAAAGATGATGTTGCAAAATTGCCAAACAAACACGCAACCCGTGTTTCACAAATTAGCACGTCATGAGGCATCGATTGAAAGAAGCGAGGAAATATACCTACATATTGTTTAAAAACTTTACATTTAGACACCCAGAAGGTATAACACCCATAGATATCTAATGTCACCTCGTGCCCCAAAAACGTCCTTATTGGATCCATAATTCGCCAAGAATTCGCGCGACGTCTCTCTCTGGTTGATTCCAAGATACGCATTTATAGATAAATTGAGAGCGATTACTTATAGGTCATATTTACTCTTGATCTTCCTATTCAATTAAATTAATCGATGTGATTTGATAAGAATAATATGTACGACACTTGCCCTTTTCTGATCTACAAATTCTTAAATAGGTACATACGATTTGTATAACGTTGCTTTCCCTCGGAATTACAACGAAGTGTTAATAAGTATTGCGGTATTTGGCGATTGGTACAATCCTGAGGATATTGTTTTTACCTTTCGTTGCAAGTGCACCATGTTTATGCACATAATACGGATATATGTTCTTGTCTCTCAATTGTGTGATATTGAAAGACCCATGTTCAATATATGAGCCCACAAATGCTTGCAAGCACCCACCGGTATCAAATGCAACCTTCCAAATCAAGATATTCCTGCTCACGGAATGCACGGCCTCCAATAAGGCGACTATACGAGAGCCACACAAACACATGCACATCCCGTCTGTAAACTTGATTCTAAAACTGGCTCTGCAGGCAAGCAGTCGTGACAACTGCTTTACCTTTCTCTTTTGCTAGTGCACAGTTCCTTTCAAGCGTTAAAAAATACCAGTTGCTGTCCCAAGCGGCCAATCTACCGAGACACGCAGTGTTAACCTCTTGTCCCAACAGACGCAGTAATACGTGGAGGTCTAGCATTATTCTGCGTGGTTGGAGTATGCTGTATGACAGTTCGATGGCCGGCCTTAGCCTAGTTGAGTGACGTGAAGGGGTTCAAACGCTCCCCACTAAATGCCAGCCGGTTGAGTACATTATCACCGCTCGATATGCTCGCACTCCAATGTAATGGGGTCACTACTGTACGTGAACGTTTGTTTGTTATGTACGTTGTATGGACACGTGGATGATAAGCCACGCACTTTGTATTGCTTTGCATTAGAATCGTAAGTATTTAACCGTCACGTTAAGTTACTCAATTCTGGAATAATAAATATAAAAATATGCGTATTGATGAATAGGGCGTTCTTTTGAACGCGATTGGGCTGTCTTTGTACAATAATCATGACTGTACGCGGCTTATCAGTTTTACTCGAATTTAACTTCACGTTTAAAATATATTATAACGTTAAGTTGAAACAAGATGGGATTGAGTAAATAGCCAGTAACTGACCATAGACTATACGCCAAACACGTTTGTGACGACTGGTTTTCAAAGGCGAGTGCTGGCGAGTTGCACAACCAATGAGCACAATGTTCTTATACGTTTTTCGAATTAATACTAACTGCGTAGTATTCTGTGCATTGTTTCGTCTATGGTGCACACTTGAACAGTCAATTATGTGTAACCAACGTTCAAGAGATCTATAAACTTACCAGTGATAATGGTTAGTTTCACAACCGAATATCAAGTCATTATAACACCCTCCGAGACATAACATAACCCACGCACGACCTCTTCACAAAGCAATATTTTAATGAGTATAGTAAGGTACTAATCTCCGTAGAACCATAGCTCGATCCCATTTCAAATACACATCCAAGATATTTTTGTATTTTTAACTGAAATAGTATATGATTTAAAAGTGGGCGAATTGTATCAAAGAGGTTAAACTGAAAAAGTTATATTATTTCGAGTTGGTGAAGGGTTCTTGATCAAATGATGACAAGTTGATGTTATGCTTATATGTAACTAAAATGTGTTACAAACAACATCATGATGTTTCTGTCCTTACTAAAGCCAGTTTTCCAGAAAGATGTTCAGTTGTGAATCTGAACTGGATGTGCGATTTGTAACAGTTATAACAGTAATAGGGCTAAGTATCTCAGTTGCTAACAAAATGTTGATGATGCTGAAAAAAATGGCGGCTCTATGTCACTTTTGTCAGCTCCTGTCATCAACTTACTAACATTTTTGCTTACTGAAGCTCTCAAAACTGACATAGAGCCACCATTTTTCAAGATTCAACATTTGTTAGCAACTGAGATACATAATAACCCCACAGTACTCAAGCATACATTTTCAGAAGTTATTTCCACTAAGTTTAGTGAAACTATCAGGAATTTCAGATTAGTACATCAATGAAAGATTTTGTATTGATGAAAACCACTACTGGTATCATACTCCCTTCTCCTCCTAAAGCTATTCAAAAACTAGTCATAAGTCTATTTCATTTAGCAAACAGGTTTATAAGTTTACCATGAGAAACAACTGATCTATGGCAATATTGGTATTGGCTGATACAGTACACTTTACTACTGTGATGTTTTGGAAATTTGTCCTTATCATGATGTTTCTGTCCATACTAAGTGTTTATTGTGACTAAAAGCACCGTCCGTACTCAACATTAGGTATGGCGTACAATGAGTCAGCCGTGACCTTGGCAAAGACAAAGAACACGCTATTGTCATACAACAGTATGAAGGCGATAAAAGTGTTCCAAAACGGGCACCAAGTGTGCCTTGAATAGCAAATGAATACATTTGCGTATCGTAAACATTGATATTCGCGAATTAATGAAGGATGGAGCCAACTCTAGGTATTGTGTTGAATAATGCGTAAAATGAATGCTTGAATTGTTAAGGAATAACAAGTTTATTCTGCAAAAAGACATACATTTAGGAATAGAAGGCAATATTACATATAAAACTTCATAAGGAGAGGAATCTCATACACATTTTATGATAGAATAAGGTTTCGAAGTACAGAAAGCAGACCACCATAACATAAAGTACACACACACCACCATAAACAATATACAGCCGTTAAGAAGGGAGAGAAAAGCATGAACATTTTAGAAAATATTAGCAATCGAACAAATAGACAAATATGTAGTAAGGTATATATGAATACAAACTTGTGTTGCTCGTTTGATAATAATATGTGTCATAAAAAGAACGCACAGTAGTTACATAATCTTGGTTGTACAATTAATAATTCATGAAGTAGACCTTGGCCTTGTGATTATACTAGAAACATAGTGTAAATCTAAAATATGTTATTTACTGCTCAAGTGACAATATAAATAAACATTAATTCACGAGACACGGCCAAATGAATCATAGAAGATAAATGTGGGTCGTGATATTGAATTTAGTGAGGAGGTTTCAAAGGTACTCAAGCTAAGCATACACCCGTTCTGGTCAATCACGCTATATTGTAGTGTCAATTGGGGTTGCGTAACCACGTGTAAATGATACAAGTAGTTTACAACGAGTAATTAACCGTGATTACAATAGTACAGTGGACGTACTACGAGATACGGCAGCCTTGCTGCGTGCAAGCATGTGTGTGAGTGATGTGATGATGCAACGCAGCAGACCTTCAAAGTTTAACTGTGAAACTGGATTTGGTTGTATGCATTTTGTTACATAGTGATTTCATTAGAACAATTGTCGCAATCAGCAGCTGGTTTAATCCACTGACTGCGTGTATGACAATTTTTAAATAGTTCTCCCATTTCTCCAACGTTTTCAGGGATTTATTAGTATAACTAGTTTTGTCCTTCTCATAATGCGCATACTGGGTACCTTCATGTCAAAATGAATTATTTTATTCTACATATATAGATACATATCATTTCAATCTACGTATTTATTACTTTGTTGTGTCTCGTATGCAAGTGCATGTGAATAGTAAAATTAGATTTAAATATTTAACGATAAAGTACTTCAAATAAAACATAGTTTAGTGCTGGGCTTGCGCTAATGATATAAATGCTTTACATACTCTAACTAAGACATAAATCTTGACCGATAATCAAAAAATAAAGCCAAATTGTTGAATCCACATCTCATTCACATTACATGTACATTTGCAACGCGCCTCAACGTCAAGCTTTTCTATGTTATCTTTATTGAAAAGAAGAAAAATACTCATACAGATTTTTAAATGTTCATCGCAATACAAATGCAAGCATTTAACATAAGAATTCCATTTATGTGCAGCTGACTCCAAACAAAGTGTTGCTGTCGCCGGTGGTCCGCCGTGGTACCCGCATGAATAAACATCAGGTGTTTTCTATAATTGCTTCCTAATTGTAAGCGTCTACTCCATGTTTTAAACAAAAGGATACTTAGAGCGTTGCCAGCGCACGAAGAAATTATGCCGAAACATGCAGCCAGTCAAATTTCGTATAAAAGTTTAGTTCCTTTTAGTTCCTGGTGGTCCGTAATTATGGTATTGTACTTTTTTATTTTATAATTCTTACCCTTTTACATATACTTTTGTTAAAACTTTTAATTTTACAAAGTGATAAAACTATGAAAAGATGCAATAGCGTGGATCATCAACAGTTACTAATTACAGAGTTAACTCATAGAGGAAAATGTATACCTGAGAACCATTATGGCAAATCATAAGACATGTAGGCATGTAAGGTAACCTTTCTAAATTGGCCTACATGCGATCTGTGACCTTCTGGTAGAGCCCTACTACCATTTTATCAAAAGATCATTAATACGCTCAGAACAAATTCCTTCTAGCAAATACGAGCATCCTTTAAAAGTTCATCTTGATCGGTACAACCGCAGTAGCAGCAATTTTGTAGATTTTTATTGAGAATTAGCAGCAAGTATGTCCGAGAACCTGCAATGGATGGTCAAACGAAACTCCATCGGCTCATTTTAAACTATTGTACTTTACTTAAATTTTGTCATTAACAAAGTTGGAGCTTAGGTATCAAAGTTTATGAAATTGAATTAACTGTAATGTTATTAGCAAGGTGAAATTAATCTACATTTGATTGCAGGTTATTGTTACCGATTACTATACGCTTAAAAACTAAACAATGTCTAGCTTCTGGCAACAATTGTAGTGCACTGGCACCACCAGAGGAACAACTTATAACCCGTCTATTTTCCATTTACCACCATGAGACGCGTATCATAAAAGAAATACAAGCGGAGAGAATGGCTAAGTGTTTGCGATCCGATCCTTTATGTACCGTTGTCTCGACTTCGAGTACGGGCTGAGGTAGAAATAAGTACCTTCTCGGTTCAGTGCCTAGAGATCGACTGGCTGCCCAGGTTCCACTCATAAATCTTTTGTCGTCGATGTGTACACGCCCTCTAGGTGGAAGAGTTGTCAAGTGACATCAAAGTTCGACGAATCCATGGAGTCTTCTGGGAATAAAGCTTTACTTCGTTTGGCCATTGTTTCCACTTCCACCGTAGTGAACCGACACATAAAGATTGTACATTTCAACTTCCTATTACCCTACAGTGAGTCCATTACAGAGTGAGGTGGAGCCCTAACTCTGTCACATCACAGTCAGACTTACGAATGGACGGTGATAGTAGGCTTATTATAGTTTGAACTATTGCTGGACCCTTGGATACAAGAACAGAGCAGACTTTATATAGGTATGCTCTTTGGGAGCTGCAGAAAAACGTTTTGTTGAAGAGTAAGTATTAGTAAGTCAAAGTTGAATAAAATTGAGACACATAAATAAAGAAATGTAAATTGGAGAGGTAGTGTTCAAACCGTATGACCGCTACCTACGGATATACATAGGATTGCGTTTGACATAAACGCAGTCCTATCCTACTAATATTATAAACGCAAAAGTTTATATGTATTGATGTTTGTTAGGTACTCTTAAAAAAAGTACTAAATGGATTTTAATGACATGTGCATCTAGTATATAACGTAATGAAACTTCCTGCGATATGCATCAGCTCGTGGCGAGATTATGTCGAATTGCACCTAAGGAGGCATTCGTAATGAAGAACATTATAGGTAGGTAAGCTAGCACGTGTACATCTATGTATATATACTTTCTGCGGGAAATTTGGAGGCGTTGCTCTGTTTGTTATTATGGAATGGAAGTGAGCACCATGACGAGCGCGGCGACAGCGTGGCATTAGGCTCGGCAGCGAGCTGGCTCGTGCAATGTCATTGCCAAGGTCTCGCGATAACGCGTTCGGTCACGGCGGCACGTATAATTGCATACCACCGATATCGGGCGGCTGCTGCGCCCGGTTACATCATCGCAACGTGACCCCAGCAAAATGCAGCATTTATAGCCGTATGAGTTTCTCATTCGGCTATTCATCACGGCGATATTGCAGATTCAATAATCAACAGGTGATCGTAAGAGATCTAGAGAAAACTGCCTAGGCACTTACTTACTTATTAGAAACAATTAGGTAACTACACACATTTTCCTAATTACCGACAATGAAAGAGTAAGCGCTGTTTTAATTCGGGATACTTATATATATATATATATATATATCGGGATACTATATTCGTGATAGTTCCTTAAATCAATAGGAACGAACTGACACTATCACACATGCAGGAAAATGTGTTCAACTATCATAAATATAACATTATTGGTTATATTGTTGAATATTCGCTCTATTCAGAATCAAAGTTACTTTCCAGACCTAATTATTCTTACTTTCTTCCAGTGTGTAAGTTGCCGTATCTCGGCACACATCATAATTATAATACAAGTTAAAGAGCAACATTTCGATATTGGTATGTACATGTGCTGCATTCGTTACAGCACATTCGTCTGATATTATGGTGCTTATAAGCGTAAACAGTAGAACTGATCATACGAATATGACCGTTTTCTCTCGCTATAGAAGCCAGCAATACAAAAAAAAATGCAAATTAAATAATTAAAGTAGTCAATTATTTTGAACCTGTAAATTACCCAAACAATAGAGGTCTTCCTCTCACCATTGAACTGAGAATAAAATGACAATCGAAATTGAAACCAAGTATCACGTGCGCTGGGCTGCATAATGGTCGCATCACCGCCGTGCTCGGTATATTCAAATTATGTTAAAAAGCATCATCTCGGAAGTCGGATCGCATAGTGGAAGTGGTTTAGTACTCTGCGCGACTAGCAATAGAACCTTTACGCAAGTGCCTGCACTCGTCGATGGAATCATTAATTATACGATGTGGGTATTTGCATTCGTTGCTGTTGCGCGCGCAGGATGCTCTTGGGACCACGGGCAGCTTTTTAAATACACTGCCGTAGAAGCCTCAGAATGCTGATGCTCTAGCCAAGTGGCTGTTTGGATTCAGGGTGGTATGTTATAGGAAAACTGTTCATTATACGGTTTTCTGAATAAATTGGAATTGAGTTGCCTACTTGAATCTGAAGAAAATGTTGATGGATTTAGTGTGTGCTAATTCTCTGTTGCATCAAAATAAGTCATGGTTGGGCATGATGCGATGATGACTTTATGACCCGTCGCACCGGGCATAAACAGCCGGTAACAAAAAGGTGTAGTAATACTGAAAGATGTTCATACTTCCTTATGTATTATGTACCTCAGCAGGATTCACATGGCAAAGTATAATCACCTATTCATTCACCTCTGTCCCCCTACCCTGCATGCGCCCAGTCCCCGCGTCGGTTTAGGCCCCTTGTTTACCTAGTCTACATTCTGGAAGTCATTGCCGTCTTTGGCTTAGATTTACAGGGATGAACCTGCTTGAGTAGGTAGTACCTATGCGAAAAACTTTGGTTACTCATAATTCGGAATGTTCACTAATTCCTAGGACGCAGTAGTTAGGTCCCCAGTTGTATGCGAACTTCTCTGTGTGTGGGTTTAGTATTACTGCACCTTTTTGTTACACGCTGTATAAGTATCAGGTTGGTATCGCTTTTTCTAATCGGTCAATGCAGGCTACGACTGGAAGTTAACAGAACGCACCGCAGGACGCATGTTCAATACAAATGCAATAAAGAAATTATTTTTATCGAGCACATTTCCAACATGTCATGCTATTATTCAGATTCGGACAGTATTTATCTAGGTTATGTACAAAAAGCGACGCACGTGTCCGCATCATTTAGCGTTGCTTATATATTTTTGAAAACATTGTTGGTATTGAATATTGTTGTCACCTCTGGGATGGTTCCGCTAAGTACCTTATGGATGCTCTCGACAGACTGCCACGTCGCGCTGTCCGTATTATTGGAGACACTGAAGTTACTCAACACCTAGAACCCCTACAAATGCGTAGAACTATAGCTTCTCTAAGGGTTTTCTACCGTTTGTTTTATGGCGAATGTTCCGAAGAGCTCTTTAATCTTATTCCTTCCTTACCATTCTATACCATTACCGAACTACTCGTTCCAGTCTAGCATTGCATCCATATACTGTGCAAAATTTCTTACTACGAACCATAACGTTTGGCAATTCCTACCTCTGTCGTGTAAGTAAATTATGGAATGTTCTGCTGGCGTATGTTTGACCCTGGGTCTTTCAAGCGGGGCGTGAAAAAGCATCTCTCAGGTCATCATAGGGGTTTATGCAGCCATAATGTTTTAAAATTTATGTTTATGCAGCCGTAAGCTGCACTAATGGTCATCACTTCTTGATTCCATCTACGCTTTCCATCAGGCGAGAGGAAGTAAAAAAAACAGATACACACGCAGGCGCCCGCACGTTTTAGCAGAGACCTCCGTATTCCAGATGTACGTACTGATACCAAGCTCTACTTGAGTACAGGGTCAGGGTAAATTTGGGATCCCATTTCCTGTCAAATTTTCGCTCAAGCGCCCGTGATATGAGCTTAATAGTGAGAGCTCATTCTCATTGGTGCTGAATTGCGACTAGTGCTACCTTAGCAATACCATAGTGGCTTTGGCTAATGCCTCTCAATTTCTCCTCACGGCCATAGAAACATAAAAACTCGGATGAAGCGTAAAGTGTAAGCAAACATAATATAGAAATACTAAAGGTAAGCACCAAGGTATAACATAACAAAGAAACTTAATAAGTACTTATTTCTACGAGTAGAAGCAACCCTGCATCGGGCGTGAGGTAATTGGCAATCTGTGCGTGCAACATCGGCTGTACCTCTACGTGCAGACTTTACTAACCGTACATGCATTTGTATTCACGCTACACCCGGGTTTCATTGGAGATTGTAAGTGTGGCTTGCCCAGACCGCGGACACTTATGTAAAGGTAACCCTCAGGTAGGCGTTAGGATGGAACTAGAGCATCTTTAAAGCCAGGTCACAGATGGAATAAGAAGGATCACCATGACATATCATCGAGATAAAAACGGAATAACTATTAATATTTTTGCGCGAGATGAAAACGAGAGATGAGAACGGACGCACCCGTTAGGAACAGTTGGAGTGTCTGTTTGTAATGCCAAAACAATTCTTTTTTTTCTATGTAAACATTACATAATACATGGTACTTACAATCAATATAAAACAAAATATCTATTTTAAGTTGTTGTCCGTCTGTCTGTTTGTTCCGGTTAATGCCACGACTATTTCGACGTAAGTTTCACTGGCAGATAGCTGATATTTTAAGGAGTAACTTAGGCTACTTATATTGTAGGCAACAACTAAATACAGCTGACCCGCCAGCAGCTTCGCTAGCTTGGTTTATGAGATAGGCAATACAAATAAATAGAATACACCGATTTAGAGACGATTTTTTCAAATATCTTTCCTTATTGGATTGAACTTGGTTTTAATGTTGAAGTTTTATCGGACACCCAAAAATACTTAGGTCTTAACATTACATATTTATTACATTATTTTCTCGATAAAACTAAGTGACTCGAATCGCGCGCCTATCGCCTTATATAAGTTAAGTTTATGCGCAATACCTTAGGTTACAACCTAAGGTAATGCGCATAAACTTAACTTCAAGTAATATAACAGTACAGGTTATTTTTATGACAAAATGAATATTTATTGATCTAAAAATTATGGCTGCCACATATTAAAAACTAAATACAGATTTTAATATTTATGTCAGCGCTAAGATTTCATCAAGCTCCAACTACAAGTTCAACTTCACTGTCAAATGAATACTGTCTCCATTCTGACGCATAAGTAGTGTTCAAAACGATAACTGTTTAAACCTATTGTCGTAATGTGAATATGTTGAACTATTCAGTTAACCTTTAATCCATCAAACAATAATTTATTAAACTTGGTTTATTTTGATAAGTAAATTTAAGCTTAGTCAGTCAAAAGTAATTGAAAATGTTTTTGAAAGCATTAATGCGCGGGTTACACGAGGCTAGTTTCTCAAGCTAGGACAGCAAGCTAGTGTCAGTAAGCTAGCAAGTTATTCTGGCTAGCTTACTGACACTAGTATTTCTGGCTTCGTGTAGACAAAACTAGCTTCATTTTTAAGCTAGTAAGCTAGACTACGAGTACAAGCCAGGACAGTTTTTAATAGGATGGAGTTCTATTTTTAGGCTAGTAGCGTAGTAGCCAGTAGCTTCATACGGCCGGTGAAGCTAGTTTTCAGTTGGCTAGAAAGTAAGCAGTAACGACGTGTTTTGTTAATTTTTCTGACGTGTTTTTGAGATTTTAAGACGTTTTAAGGCGACCCAAACTAAGTATGGATATTAATTTAAAGTTTTTACAAGTGTACCAAGACCATGAATGTCTGTGGAACGCACCTGTGTGAAGTTGGCAGCCAAACTCAGCAGCCATTATAAACCGACCAAATTAAGATGTCGCGTGTGGCGGGTGGGTTATTCCGGTGGATTTGACCATGTTCCGGAACTTGTTTTGGAATGAATCATACCTCGTTAGAAAGCTACTGAAACGATCTTTCAGACGTAGTATTCAGAAATTACTCGCGACATTTCAGAAACTCGCAAATCAGAAATAACTACTGCAATAGTTTGGCTGCTGGCTTATTACGGTTGTTTTGACCATGTTCCGGGACCTGTTTTGGAATGAATGATACCTCGTTAGAAAGCTACTGAAACGATCTTTCAGACGTAGTATTCAGAAATTACTCGCGACATTTCAGAAACTCGCAAATCGGAAATACCTACTCTGCGATAGTTTGGCTGCTGGCTTATTACGGTTGTTTTGACCATGTTCCGGGACCTGTTTTGGAATGAATCATACCTCGTTAGAAAGCTACTGAAACGATCTTTCAGACGTAGTATTCAGAAATTACTCGCGACATTTCAGAAGCTCGCAAATCAGAAATAACTACTGCAGTAGTTTGGCTGCTGGCTTATTACGGTTGTTTTGACCATGTTCCGGGACTTGTTTTGGAATGAATCTTACCTCGTTAGATAGCTACTGAAACGATCTTTCAGACGTAGTATTCAGAAATTACTCGCGACATTTCAGAAACTCGCAAATCAGAAATAACTACTGCAATAGTTTGGCTGCTGGCTTATTACGTTTGTTTTGACCATGTTCCGGGACCTGTTTTGGAATGAATCATACCTCGTTAGAAAGCTACTGAAACGATCTTTCAGACGTAGTCTTCAGAAATTACTCGCGACATTTCAGAAACTCGCAAATCAGAAATAACTACTGCAATAGTTTGGCTGCTGGCTTATTACGGTTGTTTTGACCATGTTCCGGGACTTGTTTTGGAATGAATCTTACCTCGTTAGATAGCTACTGAAACGATCTTTCAGACGTAGTATTCAGAAATTACTCGCGACATTTCAGAAACTCGCAAATCAGAAATAACTACTGCAATAGTTTGGCTGCTGGCTTATTACGGTTGTTTTGACCATGTTCCGGGACCTGTTTTGGAATGAATGATACCTCGTTAGAAAGCTACTGAAACGATCTTTCAGACGTAGTATTCAGAAATTACTCGCGACATTTCAGAAACTCGCAAATCGGAAATACCTACTCTGCGATAGTTTGGCTGCTGGCTTATTACGGTTGTTTTGACCATGTTCCGGGACCTGTTTTGGAATGAATCATACCTCGTTAGAAAGCTACTGAAACGATCTTTCAGACGTAGTACTCAGAAATTACTCGCGACATTTCAGAAGCTCGCAAATCAGAAATAACTACTGCAATAGTTTGGCTGCTGGCTTATTACGGTTGTTTTGACCATGTTCCGGGACTTGTTTTGGAATGAATCTTACCTCGTTAGATAGCTACTGAAACGATCTTTCAGACGTAGTATTCAGAAATTACTCGCGACATTTCAGAAACTCGCAAATCGGAAATACCTACTCTGCGATAGTTTGGCTGCTGGCTTATTACGGTTGTTTTGACCATGTTCCGGGACTTGTTTTGGAATGAATCTTACCTCGTTAGATAGCTACTGAAACGATCTTTCAGACGTAGTATTCAGAAATTACTCGCGACATTTCAGAAACTCGCAAATCAGAAATAACTACTGCAATAGTTTGGCTGCTGGCTTATTACGGTTGTTTTGACCATGTTCCGAGACCTGTTTTGGAATGAATCATACCTCGTTAGAAAGCTACTGAAACGATCTTTCAGACGTAGTCTTCAGAAATTACTCGCGACATTTCAGAAACTCGCAAATCAGAAATAACTACTGCAATAGTTTGGCTGCTGGCTTATTACGGTTGTTTTGACCATCTTCCGGGACTTGTTTTGGAATGAATCTTACCTCGTTAGATAGCTACTGAAACGATCTTTCAGACGTAGTATTCAGAAATTACTCGCGACATTTCAGAAACTCGCAAATCAGAAATAACTACTGCAATAGTTTGGCTGCTGGCTTATTACGGTTGTTTTGACCATGTTCCGGGACCTGTTTTGGAATGAATGATACCTCGTTAGAAAGCTACTGAAACGATCTTTCAGACGTAGTATTCAGAAATTACTCGCGACATTTCAGAAACTCGCAAATCGGAAATACCTACTCTGCGATAGTTTGGCTGCTGGCTTATTACGGTTGTTTTGACCATGTTCCGGGACCTGTTTTGGAATGAATCATACCTCGTTAGAAAGCTACTGAAACGATCTTTCAGACGTAGTATTCAGAAATTACTCGCGACATTTCAGAAGCTCGCAAATCAGAAATAACTACTGCAATACTTTGGCTGCTGGCTTATTACGGTTGTTTTGACCATGTTCCGGGACTTGTTTTGGAATGAATCTTACCTCGTTAGATAGCTACTGAAACGATCTTTCAGACGTAGTATTCAGAAATTACTCGCGACATTTCAGAAACTCGCAAATCGGAAATACCTACTCTGCGATAGTTTGGCTGCTGGCTTATTACGGTTGTTTTGACCATGTTCCGGGACCTGTTTTGGAATGAATGATACCTCGTTAGAAAGCTACTGAAACGATCTTTCAGACGTAGTATTCAGAAATTACTCGCGACATTTCAGAAACTCGCAAATCGGAAATACCTACTCTGCGATAGTTTGGCTGCTGGCTAATTACGGTTGTTTTGACCATGTTCCGGGACCTGTTTTGGAATGAATCATACCTTGTTAGAAAGCTACTGAAACGATCTTTCAGACGTAGTATTCAGAAATTACTCGCGACATTTCAGAAGCTCGCAAATCAGAAATAACTACTGCAATAGTTTGGCTGCTGGCTTATTACGGTTGTTTTGACCATGTTCCGGGACTTGTTTTGGAATGAATCTTACCTCGTTAGATAGCTACTGAAACGATCTTTCAGACGTAGTATTCAGAAATTACTCGCGACATTTCAGAAACTCGCAAATCAGAAATAACTACTGCAATAGTTTGGCTGCTGGCTTATTACGGTTGTTTTGACCATGTTCCGGGACCTGTTTTGGAATGAATCATACCTCGTTAGAAAGCTACTGAAACGATCTTTCAGACGTAGTATTCAGAAATTACTCGCGACATTTCAGAAACTCGCAAATCAGAAATAACTACTGCAATAGTTTGGCTGCTGGCTTATTACGGTTGTTTTGACCATGTTCCGGGACCTGTTTTGGAATGAATCATACCTCGTTAGAAAGCTACTGAAACGATCTTTCAGACGTAGTATTCAGAAATTACTCGCGACATTTCAGACAGCCGCAAATCTTGTAAACTTAACAGTAGGTATTGTTCCAATAGATACCGAATTATAAAAGTTGGTATCAGTTGTCTTGGATTTCAAAATGAATATTATTTTCGTGATCGGCACCCCTGCTAACCTAGAAAACGTCACCCATGTGACCCATGTCCATAGTCAGCGTCTACTCAACTAGGTATACCTACTAATCGATTTTTATTTAGGTATATACGAGCCGAGGAAGGCTGACTCAGGTAGATAGGTACCTGCTAGGCGGTAGGATTCTTATGCATGAGGCCGTCTTGGTTGGCACCACCGCAGTGCCAGAGATATTCAGTTCCATCCATGGCTTAGAACTGTAGGTAGGTACTATTACGTGGCACTGAACTTCGCTCATCACCCCGAGTCAAGTAAAGTGAACCTTCATCTAGTAGGTAATTCCACTTGCTACAGCGACTGTCACACCCTAAACCCTAATACAGTAATGCTTGAGCATTATTGTTTGCAACTATCATGAAACGTACCTACTGTTTATCATCAGGTGCGCGACTTGCCAGTATCGTCAATTACCTAATTGCATAAAACAACTTACTCGTCCTAGTTAATAGGTAGGTACTTAAGTTTTCTACGGCCTAGGTACCGCGATGCGATTCTAAATTTAGGTACCTAGGTAAGTAAATGTTAGTGGGTTATTGAATTTTTATTTTTATTACGCATTTTTATAGACATTTGTAGTGCACCACAGATTACAGAAAGTCCTACCTGAGTCCATAGCATAAGCAATTTTCTGAAAAAGTATTCGTACTGTAAACGTCAATACCTACCTACGTCACGCTTCGGCGTACAAACTATGAGGTGTCTTTGTCACAGTTGCCCTAGATAAATTGCAGTTCATACGCAGTTATTCGTGCTAGACCCCCTGCACTTGCACGTGGATCGGCATTTAGAAAAGCGTGGCGACAAAGACACGCAGAGTCGGCGTATCTTTGTCGGCGCCTGTGATGTTCTTGAGCAGTGTTGCCAGATCCGTAGTCTAAGAAATATCCTATATTTACTGCAAAATTATCGTGGTTTTATCGCATGTTGTGTAAAAATATAGAGAACATGACGACCAGTGTTGTCAACCCACATTTTGGAAAATTGGTAGATTAAGTCCTAAAAATCGGTAGAAGTTGGTAGTATGTCATGGAAAAAACGGTAGATCTACCTCTAAAGTTTTATTTATAATTAATATAATTATATATATAACAACGTAAAACAAAAGATTTATCAAAATTAAACAAAATGTTATTTAATATTTATACATGCTTTTATAAAATGTTCAAGTGTTCCGAGCTGGGTTCCCCGTTCTTGGTTTTACATTTCCTGCACAATTATCCTACTAGCTAGAGCTGAGCTAATCTCAGAGTCTTTTGCCGGTTACTAATAATACGAGTAGCTACTGACCGTTGACACCGTTAAACTATTATTATAACCGGCATAACTCACGTTAGGCATCGAACACTTTGACTCCGTGTTTCGTCTCCGCCATTATCATGTAATTCGCCTCTATTTAGTTATTACTGTTTAGTATATTCAAATTAAAGTTCTAAAATGTACATTTTTATTAAAAGTCACAACACAACAAAACAAAATAAAATCCCACGTTAAAATAGTAGATTCAACTTTAACATTTTCAAATAAATTACCTCTGTGGGATTGCCGCAATGCCGCCAGTACCACGTATATAGATTAGAAAATAAGCTAAGATTGGTCGGTTATGGAACAATGATTAGCGTCATTATCAACGAATGACATAAACAGAATCAAGTAAACCAACGAAATTGTAGTCAAATTTCCATGCACATACCATGAGCAGTTGACAATGTTGACAGTGACACCTTCGTTTCGTGAGATTGTCACGAGCTGTTAATGTTCTTTATTTTTAGTGAATGCTCACGTCCACGTCTTTGGTTTTTACTTTGCTCGCATCCTGCGCAGAAAGTAGAAACCAAAGACGTGGACGTTACTGGTTCTGTTACACGCATAACTAAGTTTAATGTCAAAATTATTTTCAATAAGACGTGGTATCGAAAATAGGCAGATTTAGGGCTTCGGGTGGTAGATAGGTAGACTCAAGCTAAAATAGGTAGATCTACCTATAAGTAGGTAGATATGACAACACTGATGACGACTGACAACTAATCACAGCTAGTTACTAATGTCAGGCCTCCGTCACTCCATGTACTTGCGCGCTATAAGTGCCTACCGCCCAGCCGAGCGGTCTCGGTCCGCCGGCGGATCAAATTCAGTGCGGTTTTCGCAATTCGATTAATAAATGTCGATTTAAATCGACATTTATTAATCGATAATCACTCGATTATCTAATTGTCGAAAATTTTGCTTTTCAAATGATAATAATTATGTATCAACGGTAAATATTTATTGCCATAATTGCCAGGGCCATTTTAATAAGATTGCCAGTAAATAAGAATTATTTTTATTCTCGTCATTTTAAAGGGTTTTATTCAATTGTGGTTCTTAAATACTTGTATATAAGTATGGTAGGAATAGAATGGAATTTGAAATTCAAAGTTAAATAATATAGTGTTTTTATATAGGCAAACAAAATATTGTACAAATAATAAAATCTGTAATTATAGACCATCTTTGTAGCTTTGTAGGAGAATTAATGTAAAAATGTGTTTTTCAACACACCTACTTGAAAAGGGACTCTTATTGAACGGTAATTAGAATCAAAATGCAGCGTATTTCGAACGCGTGCTTTTTACTTTTCATTCCCGCACGAGTGGGAAAATTAAAGTTAAGTTTTTAAAATGAGCAAAATATTGTAACGTTAAAATTAAAAAAACATTTTGCAAATAAAAAAACTCTAGTCGTCAAAAACAATTACATTTTAGCAAATAATTCATTTATGTAATTTATATGTATGCATCAGATTCAAAAGTTAAATAATAGTATCTACTACTCATAACAATGATGAAACACTTTTTCTTACTCCCTACGAGAACAATGCGCAATCTCCAACATTTACTCCAGTCTCCCAAGAGCAAAATAATGATGTTTTTAATAGCAAAGCGTTAGCCTATAATTTTACCAATTGTACCTTCAATAATTGTTTTAATAAATAAAGAAATACCTGAAGTTTTTTTCAAGCAAGTAAGTGTGTTGAAAAACGTCGTATGAAACTTGTGCGCGTTGCTTATTATATTAGCCTAAAAGATCGGCCTCAGTGGCGTGCATTAGGAGAGGGTTATGACCAGCAGTGGATTGATTCTTGCTGATGATGATGATGGTGACAGTGATATGAAAGTTTTTATAATAAAATTTGGTGCATATATCCTGGTGAAAATTGTTGGTTTTGATTATTTTTATTTTTTATACGATTACGATTTTGTGATTTGTATGTATTTTTTTAATTTTATTGCAAATAACTGGTTAAGGGGATAACTGGTCTTTTTGTCCAATTGAATGGTTAAGGGAATTTATAGAATGTTTGTCCAATTATCCCCTTCCGACTTCAGAAGACGACGCGCAGGGGATTTTTGGACAAAAAGTCCAGAAATTCCCGTAGCAGGGAATCAGTTAAGGGGATTTCTGGAATAAGACGAGCCTCGGTGGCTTAGATGGTCATGTCGTCTGACACGGATTGTCGGAAGACGCGGGTTCGAATCCCGTCCGAGGATGTGTATTTTTATCTCTGTAAATTTAAAATTTTTATATTTGTATGTACGAAAGTCCTGGGTTTTATTATTAATGTGTACTGATTGATATATTAAGTATTTCAATAATAAATTTACTCATATAATACCATTATAGCAATTGCGTTTGACCATTTACATATTTTATGACATTTTGGTATAAAGGTAGATCTTGCCTTGAAGAAGATAATAAGCTACTCGAAAGCTACTAATGCTGCGCAGACAAAGTCGTGGGCACCAGCCAGTTTATATATATATGTATATACTTAATTATTCATCTTTCCTTTTACACAATTTATTCTCGCATCCGTAATCCTATTGCGATATTCTATACTTCTAAGATATTCGTTTAAATTATATGGTGTAAAGAGGTAACATAATGTGCATAAAATGTCTACAGCGTCTTCCTTATTTAAAATAATAAGGATTACTACCGCATTTGAATAAATACATTTATTCAAATGCAGTATTTAACTATAGTTAACGGAAAACTATAGTTTTCCAATTACCGCATTTAATTGCCCACTTTTCTAAGAATTAAAATATATATATATGTTGCATTTTATCCTTAAAGATAGACATAATTATGTCATCGCTGACTTTTTAGCAGGCTTTAGAGAACGC
Organism: Selenia dentaria; assembly: GCA_917880725.1. NCBI lineage: Eukaryota > Metazoa > Arthropoda > Insecta > Lepidoptera > Geometridae > Selenia > Selenia dentaria. Next base: position 1,771,995 of record OU862892.1, on the reverse strand, counting down.
AAGATTGTTTTACATTAAGGCGCGCGGTAAATATTTTTCAGTTTAAGACTTAATCTCAAAGTCACTATTATTATAAGTATTATAATTTTCCACATCGAATTATAAAATCCGAGTCTAGTGTCTCCTCAATCGATTAGTGATATCTCTTATACCCCAGCACTAATCTTACTTACACGTGTCTTCTAGTGATCTTTGATAAGTGCCGACAAACGATGCGCCGACTGTCGGCACTTATTGACACGGCGTTTTAATTACTAGGTGAAGGTTCAAATCAAACATCAATGACTCAGCTCGGGGTGATGAGCGCAGTCCAGTGCCACGTAATACTACCTAAAGTTCTAAGCATGGAATATCTAGCACTGGTTAATCGATTAGTAGGTATATAGGTAGGTACCTAGTTGAGTAGACGCTGACTATGGACATGGGTCACATGGGTGACGTTTTCAAGGTTAGCAGGGGTGCCGATCACGAAAATAATATTCTTTTTTAAATCCAAGACAACTGATACCAACTGTTATAATTCGGTATCTATTGGAACAATACCTACTGTAAAGTTTACAAGATTTGCAGCTGTCTGAAATGTCGCGAGTAATTTCTGAATACTACGTCTGAAAGATCGTTTCAGTAGCTTTCTAACGAGGTATGATTCATTCCAAAACAAGTCCCGGAACATGGTCAAAACAACCGTAATAAGCCAGCAGCCAAACTATTGCAGTAGTTATTTCTGATTTGCGAGTTTCTGAAATGTCGCGAGTAATTTCTGAAGACTACGTCTGAAAGATCGTTTCAGTAGCATTCTAACGAGGTATGATTCATTCCAAAACAGGTCCCGGAACATGGTCAAAACAACCGTAATAAGCCAGCAGCCAAACTATTGCAGTAGTTATTTCTGATTTGCGAGTTTCTGAAATGTCGCGAGTAATTTCTGAATACTACGTCTGAAAGATCGTTTCAGTAGCTTTCTAACGAGGTATGATTCATTCCAAAACAGGTCCCGGAACATGGTCAAAACAACCGTAATAAGCCAGCAGCCAAACTATTGCAGTAGTTATTTCTGATTTGCGAGTTTCTGAAATGTCGCGAGTAATTTCTGAATACTACGTCTGAAAGATCGTTTCAGTAGCTTTCTAACGAGGTATGATTCATTCCAAAACAGGTCCCGGAACATGGTCAAAACAACCGTAATAAGCCAGCAGCCAAACTATTGCAGTAGTTATTTCTGATTTGCGAGTTTCTGAAATGTCGCGAGTAATTTCTGAATACTACGTCTGAAAGATCGTTTCAGTAGCTTTCTAACGAGGTATCATTCATTCCAAAACAGGTCCCGGAACATGATCAAAACAACCGTAATAAGCCAGCAGCCAAACTATTGCAGTAGTTATTTCTGATTTGCGAGTTTCTGAAATGTCGCGAGTAATTTCTGAATACTACGTCTGAAAGATCGTTTCAGTAGCTATCTAACGAGGTAAGATTCATTCCAAAACAAGTCCCGGAACATGGTCAAAACAACCGTAATAAGCCAGCAGCCAAACTATTGCAGTAGTTATTTCTGATTTGCGAGTTTCTGAAATGTCGCGAGTAATTTCTGAATACTACGTCTGAAAGATCGTTTCAGTAGCTTTCTAACGAGGTATGATTCATTCCAAAACAGGTCCCGGAACATGGTCAAAACAACCGTAATAAGCCAGCAGCCAAACTATTGCAGTAGTTATTTCTGATTTGCGAGTTTCTGAAATGTCGCGAGTAATTTCTGAATACTACGTCTGAAAGATCGTTTCAGTAGCTTTCTAACGAGGTATGATTCATTCCAAAACAGGTCCCGGAACATGGTCAAAACAACCGTAATAAGCCAGCAGCCAAACTATTGCAGTAGTTATTTCTGATTTGCGAGTTTCTGAAATGTCGCGAGTAATTTCTGAATACTACGTCTGAAAGATCGTTTCAGTAGCTTTCTAACGAGGTATGATTCATTCCAAAACAGGTCCCGGAACATGGTCAAAACAACCGTAATAAGCCAGCAGCCAAACTATTGCAGTAGTTATTTCTGATTTGCGAGTTTCTGAAATGTCGCGAGTAATTTCTGAATACTACGTCTGAAAGATCGTTTCAGTAGCTATTTAACGAGGTAAGATTCATTCCAAAACAAGTCCCGGAACATGGTCAAAACAACCGTAATAAGCCAGCAGCCAAACTATTGCAGTAGTTATTTCTGATTTGCGAGTTTCTGAAATGTCGCGAGTAAATTCTAAATACTACGTCTGAAAGATCGTTGCAGTAGCTTTCTAACGAGGTATGATTCATTCCAAAACAGCTCCCGAAACATGGTCAAAACAACCGTAATAAGCCAGCAGCCAAACTATTGCAGTAGTTATTTCTGATTTGCGAGTTTCTGAAATGTCGCGAGTAATTTCTGAATACTACGTCTGAAAGATCGTTTCAGTAGCTTTCTAACGAGGTATGATTCATTCCAAAACAGGTCCCGGAACATGGTCAAAACAACCGTAATAAGCCAGCAGCCAAACTATTGCAGTAGTTATTTCTGATTTGCGAGTTTCTGAAATGTCGCGAGTAATTTCTGAATACTACGTCTGAAAGATCGTTTCAGTAGCTTTCTAACGAGGTATGATTCATTCCAAAACAGGTCCCGGAACATGGTCAAAACAACCGTAATAAGCCAGCAGCCAAACTATTGCAGTAGTTATTTCTGATTTGCGAGTTTCTGAAATGTCGCGAGTAATTTCTGAATACTACGTCTGAAAGATCGTTTCAGTAGCTATCTAACGAGGTAAGATTCATTCCAAAACAAGTCCCGAAACATGGTCAAAACAACCGTAATAAGCCAGCAGCCAAACTATTGCAGTAGTTATTTCTGATTTGCGAGTTTCTGAAATGTCGCGAGTAATTTCTGAAGACTACGTCTGAAAGATCGTTTCAGTAGCTTTCTAACGAGGTATGATTCATTCCAAAACAGGTCCCGGAACATGGTCAAAACAACCGTAATAAGCCAGCAGCCAAACTATTGCAGTAGTTATTTCTGATTTGCGAGTTTCTGAAATGTCGCGAGTAATTTCTGAATACTACGTCTGAAAGATCGTTTCAGTAGCTATCTAACGAGGTAAGATTCATTCCAAAACAAGTCCCGGAACATGGTCAAAACAACCGTAATAAGCCAGCAGCCAAACTATTGCAGTAGGTATTTCCGATTTGCGAGTTTCTGAAATGTCGCGAGTAATTTCTGAATACTACGTCTGAAAGATCGTTTCAGTAGCTTTCTAACGAGGTATCATTCATTCCAAAACAGGTCCCGGAACATGATCAAAACAACCGTAATAAGCCAGCAGCCAAACTATTGCAGTAGTTATTTCTGATTTGCGAGTTTCTGAAATGTCACGAGTAATTTCTGAATACTACGTCTGAAAGATCGTTTCAGTAGCTATCTAACGAGGTAAGATTCATTCCAAAACAAGTCCCGGAACATGGTCAAAACAACCGTAATAAGCCAGCAGCCAAACTATTGCAGTAGTTATTTCTGATTTGCGAGTTTCTGAAATGTCGCGAGTAATTTCTGAATACTACGTCTGAAAGATCGTTTCAGTAGCTTTCTAACGAGGTATGATTCATTCCAAAACAGGTCCCGGAACATGGTCAAAACAACCGTAATAAGCCAGCAGCCAAACTATCGCAGAGTAGGTATTTCCGATTTGCGAGTTTCTGAAATGTCGCGAGTAATTTCTGAATACTACGTCTGAAAGATCGTTTCAGTAGCTTTCTAACGAGGTATCATTCATTCCAAAACAGGTCCCGGAACATGGTCAAAACAACCGTAATAAGCCAGCAGCCAAACTATTGCAGTAGTTATTTCTGATTTGCGAGTTTCTGAAATGTCGCGAGTAATTTCTGAATACTACGTCTGAAAGATCGTTTCAGTAGCTTTCTAACGAGGTATGATTCATTCCAAAACAAGTTCCGGAACATGGTCAAATCCACCGGAATAACCCACCCGCCACACGCGACATCTTAATTTGGTCGGTTTATAATGGCTGCTGAGTTTGGCTGCCAACTTCACACAGGTGTGGAACGCCACCCTTCCGAGTTATAAAGACAATTATGAACTGATTCAGGTCCAAAGAATGAGTGACGAATTAAAGAAAGGGCGTATTGTCCCGTACCATTATTGTTATTCATCTTTTACTTCGACTAGTACGAATTGGCACAGTTTTCGAAGTAACTCCTTCAGTCGAATAGTGTGTTTTTTCGCATGCATTTCATGTCGGATGCGTGGTCAGCTCAGTCATTAAAATAATACTAGCTTAAAATAATAAAGCCTCATGCCCGGACAGTTTAGAACTAGCTTGCTATTCTGGCTTGAAAAACTAGACTCGTGTAGCCAGGGCATTACTGATGCGAGCCACATTTTGTTATATGGCCGACCGGCGGAAAGCAAGTGCCCCCATACCGAAACAGTGCACCTGGCCAGTGTCATAACTGCCAGCTGTACGGGCATGCAGCCCGCTATTGCTTCGCCCGCCCGAGGTGCGTCAAGTGCCTATAGGGGATCACGGGACATCCCAATGTTCCCGCACTAGGGACTCTCCCGAACTGCCCAGCTGTGTTTTCTGCGACACACAGGGACACACCAATACCAATTATAGCGCCTATCGCGGTTGCCCTAAGGCACCCCGCATCACTAGAGGGCCAGCTAGGATGCCCAATCCCCCTCCTCGTCCGGTCATTACCAGTTCTCAAGGGACCGGCCCTAAGCTGACCTTTACACCCGCAACGCAGGCATCGCTAACGTACCTGCGCCCGCGCCCGCGCGCAACGCTTGGTCTAAGCCCTTGAGCAGGTCGAGCATCCCACCCACCCCCTACCGGGTTTTAAGTCGTTTTTGAGTTATAGTGAAACCAACGAAATGTATATAAGAAGAAAAAGATAGTACACTGTAACAGTTTGGTGACTTATAGTATACCTAATATACATAAATATATAAAGATTATAAGGTTCTAGTTTTATTGGAATAAATAATATTATTAGTTATTTATTATTAAGGTTAATTATATACAATGGAGTTCATTCTGTAAGCATTCTTTAAACCAGCCTTTCCCAAAGTGCCCTAGTATAACGCCCTCTTGTGGGCGCTGCAGGCCTAAAGGGGCAGCCCCAGAAAAAAATGGGGGCGTTGCGTTCTTGAGTTAATTGGAACCGGATGTCAACAAACTTATTAAAACGCATCAGATTCATCTTTTGCATTAGTTTTTAAATTAGATCTGTTTATGTCTGTTTTATTTTGAATGAAATACACTGGCTGAATACTATAAAGTTGCGTTTCAATAATCATTCTCATTGGCAGGTGTAGCTCGTAGTAAAAGTCTCGTTTAGAAAGAATATTTAACTCTCCACTAATAAACTCGTAGATCACAATAATTAATTAATTAAATAAGTGGACAGTAGACAAAACAAGTTTGGGAACCCCTGCTCTAAACTAAAAATCTATAATAAGGCAGTTCTTATTTTGCTTAGGCTTCATCCAAATTAGTATAACACTTCCGAATGACAGCAGATAAATTAGATATCTTCAAGTGTGAGCATATTTTAGACAGATTAGTCGTCACGTAACTTGGTGCTCGCTAAACTAAACTTAAAAATACTCAAAATTTAATAGAATAGTCATATTTGTACTAATGTCATTCTAAGCGTTACATGAATTTGGATTACATAACATAAGTAGCTGCTCTCCGCGGTTTCACCCGCGCGGTGATGGATGATAATGAATCTTATATAGCCTATGTTACTCAGGGTGAATGTAGCTTTCCAAATATTTCCAATGGTGAAAGAATTTTTGAAATCGGTGCAGTACTTTTTGAGCCAATTCGTTACAAACATACTTAGGTATAGGTAAGTATACAAATCTTTCCTCTTTATAATATTAATTATAGATAAGTAAAGATAAGAACTACCATAATTAAAATTGAGTTCGCTGGTTTATTTTAGTTTTAGAACAAGTGAATCTCTACCAATATCCAATTAAATGTAACTGTGGAATTTGAATAAGCCAAGAATGTGAGCTGAACGTGCAATGAAGTCTTAACGTTTATAAACTCCAAGGTATTTATTCCGATTTCGATTAAATTCACGGTTGAGCAATGTACAATAGTGTGATTTCCAAGTAACGGCGATAACACTAATAGATATTTTAAGTGTTGACTTTGAACTTGACTTGTTACGTTATCGATGTTTCTCTAGGTACCATCACAAATGTATTTCAGATGTGATATCTGTTGGCACATAATAATTAATCCTCGAAATATAGCTCTCGTCTTTGTCCGTTTTTCTACCGACTTCCAAAAAGAAGAAGGTACTCAATTCGCCTGCTTTTTTATGTGTGTTACCTCATAACTTTCGACTGGGTGAACCGATTCTCAAAATTAATATGTTTTGTTAGAAAGCTGGTACTTCCCGTGTAGTTGTATTTAATTTTAATCAAATTCGGTTCAGTAGTTTTTTAAATTACACTCCAATAACTGAATAGAATGAAAGTCAGTATTAAATTTCCAAATTGTACTTGTCAATCTATGTATTTATTAATTTAAAAACTTAACCGATTTCGATGAAACCTCAAGGAGATGGATTATATACCAGGGGACATGGATAGATACATGTCGAAGCGAGCGGTCCCAGTTTCGATTCCTAACGTGCGAAGATTCGTAGTACTTAGCTTTGCCATTCGTGTACACGTGGTTTAGGTTGGATTTTCAGCATACTGATACGAATCTAATATATGTTTAAGGTATGGTAAGGTAGGTACGAGTATAAGGCAAGGGTCTCCAAACTTTTTAACCTGGGGGCCAGACGGATTGTTCCTCAAAGATCTAGTGAGCTCATCATATTATCATAACATAACAGTTTTTAAATATTTAAGTATTGAATTTCGCGCATTTATCTATTTCGGAACTAGCCAGCAAGTGAGGTATGTATAGTTCACCCGATGAGTATCTTCTGTTAATGGACACAAGTACACTAGGTCCGTAATATCATCCGCAGTTTAATCCATGACTCTTAGGTTAAAGCCGTCTTTATCGATTATTTCGTAATATTAGGTAGTTAGGACCGTAATATTTATCTGATTTTGAGAAGGGTTTAATCTGTAGATCAAATTTAAGCTTCGTTTTTGTTAAACTCATTAGTTAATAAGCAGCGATTGTTATTACGGGCCTAAATCCGATACTGCAAGCCAATATCAGTGGAATTGTCGCTGGCTGGATTGGTGGTGCTCGCGGACCGGATTGGTGGTGCTTGCGGGCCGGATTTAGGCCGCGGGCCGTAGTTTGGAGACCTCTGGTATAAGGTATTCATGCAAATCGTATGGTATGGTATGTTTGTTAGGTAAAATGCATAGTTTGTATGAGGCAGTAAGAGAACACGTGTTAGCGTGGTTATGTAAGCCCGCAGCCACAGCGGCCAAGGTCGCGGCCGTTATCACCACCGGCACCGTTTCGATCCGCATTCACACACCGTGCACATTACCATCGCCTTTAATCATTATTGCATCATAATATTTGATTCCACATTGTGATTAAATATGAGAGCATAATGATAAACAAACGTTATTTGTGCCTTTCTGTTATGTACATAGTCGTATATTTTAAATTTCAGTAAAAAAAAAAACTTCACCATGGTCACCGTCGGTCGTTAAAACACTATTCGAATCGTCGGGATGCAATTATATAAAATGTATGTAAAACAAACATTTAAGTTTTAATAATTTGGAGGAATACGATTAATATTAATGAATTGATAATTATTTTTTCTTTTTACAATACAAACATTCATACTTTAACACAATGTAACGAATATTAATATTATGTCGTTTTTTACTTTGCAATATTTAAGGTAGTCATTTTATGCGTCGTTATTTTTGCAATTTGTCATATTTATTATATGACATTTTAACATATAGACATTTATATGTTTCGACATTTGACATTATTATACCTTGACAATTATCATTTTAGACCTAAGTCGCATTACCTAATTATACGCGATTTAATGCGTTTAAAGTTGTCATCATCTCAGCCGTAGGACGTCCACTGCTGAGCATAGGCCTCCCCGATGATTTTCCAAAAGGACCGGTTGGAAGCGGCCTGCCTCCAACGTCGTCCTGCGACCTTTCTCAGGTCGTCTGTCCACCGTGTCGGTGGCTGACCTACGCTGCGCTTGCCGGTCCGTGGTCTCCACTCCAGAACCCTCCGACCCCACCGGCCATCTGTTCTGCGTGCTATGTGCCCTTCCCACTGCCACTTCAACTGGCTAATCTGGACTATGTCGGTGACTTTCGTTCTTCTACGGATCTCCTCATTTCTGATTCGATCACGTAGAAAAACCCCGAGCATAGCCCTTTCTATAGCTCGTTGTGCGACTTTGAGCTTACTTATGAGGCCCATAGTAAGAGACCACGTTTCAGTGCCATAAGTCATCACTGGTAACACACGTTGGTGGAAGACTCTTGTCTTGAGGAACTTTTGACGAGAAGACTTCACCAAGTTTCCGGAACGCTGCCCAGCCGAGTTGGATTCGACTATTGACCTCTTTCTCGAAGTTGGACCTGCCTAGTTTGACTATTTGTTCCAGGTAGATGTACTCGTCAACAACTTCGAGAACTGAGTTCCCAACTGATATTGGGGTAGGCACAACATGGGCGTTAGACATAATTTTCGTCTTGTCCATGTTCATCTTAAGGCCTACCCGTTGGGAAACTCGATAGAGGTGGACTCGATGGACTTCGAGCATTGTACTGAGGTTTTCCATGGATTCTGCCATAACTACAATATCGTCGGCAAATCGAAGGTGAGTAGTTTAGTCGTCGTTAATATTGATGCTAAGTCCTTGCCATTCCAGGAGCTTGAAGGCGTCTTCCAATGTAGCGGTGAACAGTTTCGGAGATATAACGTCTCCCTGTCTCACGCCTCTTTGCAATGGATTGTGTTCGAACTCTGCTCCTGTTCTCGGACTGATATGTTGGCGTTTTTGTACAAACACTTCAGCACTTCAATATACCGATAGTTAATACGGCACCGCTGGAGAAACTCAAGCACTGCCCACGTCTCGATCGAATCAAAGGCCTTTTCATAGTCAACAAACGCTAAACATAGAGGCAGGTTTATACTCTTCGGTCTTCTGTATAACTTGCCGTAGCGTGTGGATAAGGCCTATGGTACTACCCTTTTCTGAAACCAGCTTTTTCCATTTAAAGTTGTTTAATTACAGAGAAACAATTGTGTACCAGTATATGTACGATTTAATTTGTTTTTAACGTTCTAGGTTTACACTATGTACTCGTATGCAATAGTATAAAATATTTATTTTATTTATATATTGGTGATGTATGGTTATAGGTTTTGATTGTATATTTAGTTTTAAAGGGATTCCAATATGGCGGTGTACAACCGCCATATTGATTTTCTTCACAAATAATTAACATTTATTGCATCAAAACTTGGTAAGCAAATATACAGATGTTACGTAGGTTATATAAAATACTTGATAGAAGTATTTTATATAAGTTATAACGCGACGAGGGTTATGTAGAGTAGGTGAGGAGGACCTAAGGTCACCTTTCGGCTCCATCATCAGACCACGGTGCCAGGGGGTGGTGCTTATTCCATCGTCAACTAAATTACATAATTCACTGTTAACATATCAATCGGATGACAGCAAATGCTCGAAAAGTTTACTACAAATCTGGAATCAAAAATACAGACATGTGCACGAGACCTACTGTACTATATAATATTACGTAATAATACTATATAATAATACGCTCCTGAATTATTAGAAAAGAGTTACGTTTCGAATTAAAGATTTTTTTAAAGTCGTTGTTAATAGCATGAATAAAAATACATAGTCCAGGTACAAACGTATCTTTTTGTTAAGAAAATAAACGCCGAAACAAAGCAGAAGTTGTCAAAGAAGTCGTTGGAAAGTAGTCCACAAAAAAGAAGACCACAAAACGCCGAAAAAATGCAAAGTTTCGTAGCACGCGAGTGACTTTTAAAACTCCGGTCACGTTGCTTGTTGACAATCCCTTCGCGAACGTTCCGGATCACCTTTGCACGTGAACGGGAGACGTGACCCCTGAAAACTCTGTAAACCGAATGGAAGCCCGTCAATAATAAAAAAGCTTAAATTTGCCCTACTTAAAGATTAAGGCAGAATTTGGTCTGAGTTTCCGAAGCAAAACAAGGAACCAAGATAAATATTACCACTAAAACCATTAAATGCTTAATAAATTTATTAATTTCTCTGAAGATTGATCACTTACGAGCAAACACTTAAAATCAAGTTCGAAACGAGCGTATTTTATGATTAGGTATTACGAAAAACCTCAGGAAGAGAACAAACAGCTTTATGAACCTATAATAGCTCTAGTTGTCAAACAACACGTGGACATCTATATAAATCTACTTCATATGATATATATAGTATATAGTATGAAATCTAGTTCAGATTAGTAAAAATCTGCAAAGTGTGCACAGTAAATCAATCAATACATTATATTTATGCGCAAGAGTTTTTATTAGTTTTTGCTTCATGCATGCAGCAAGAGAGCACCGAACAATATGTTTTTTGATTTTGCATAGCGTTAAGTTTTTTCCCAATCCATCATAGTTCCTAATGGATCGCGTTATAAACAAATTCATGAGCAAAATATAGAACTTAGGTAACAGATGCATATTAAGAAATCTGCGACCACGCTGGGCTAGGTAAGTTGCATTGTGGTCGAGAGAAGGGCGGAGATGCGCCGGCGCAGGGTTACGACCTGGTCGGCGACCTCGCGCGTGCCCTTCTATCTTCTTCACGTCTCATCGTACCTTATTAGTAACAAAATAATAGAAATTTCAGGAAGGTTCATGGCCAAATGATTCAGATTTAAATGATGAGAAATTTCAAAGGTGAACCCCTGTTAAACCGAAATCGGTAGCTTCTTTGTTTCCCTAAGTGTGACGTTATCGTATCGCTGACGTATTCAGTACAAACTATCATTTATCTAGTACGACTGTGGCACAGATAGTCTGTACTGTATACGCGAATATTCGTGCTGGGCCCACTGTTGTTGTGACGTGAGCGCCTTGTTGTTAATATACGCAATCACCCGTACGACAACATGCTATTGCTAGCACAAAACCAACGTGGTATCTACACTAATACTATAAAGAGAAAAGATTTGTTTGTTTGAATTGAATAGGCTCCGAACTACTGGATTTATTAGAAAATTATTTCACTATTAGAGTTCTACACTTTCCCCGATGAACATAGGCTATATAATATTTTCAAAAAAGTTAGGGATCCGTATGAAAACTTGGATAATGTAACCCAAGGTGTGGAAAAAATTAAAAAAAAAAAGTTCTTATATCGCGTACACTGCGGAAACTATTGACAATTACAGAGCAAAGTGACGTACTACAGTTTTATAGAAGACGTCAATGGTAGTAATTCGCTTGTTCTGAACACCAAACTAAACTAGCGAACTAAAATCTATTTTTAGTAAATATGTGTTAGTTCTTATTGTGTTCATGCTTAAGTCCAAATTCGTATAATGCTTGCAAATGACAATTCTTATATTTGCCGTTTCTGTTTAATTGTGGGTATGTTTAGTTCAAATTTAATCGTCATGCAAGTGCGTGCTCTCTAAACTAGTCTAAACTGATGTAAAACTACCCGCATTTCAATAGAATAATCATATGTTTAGAATTATCATTCTAAGTGTTACTCGAATTTAGATTTTAGTAATAACATAATAAGAACTAGCATAGTTTAGAGAATTTTAGTTTAGTGTACGCACAAGCGAATCAGTACCACTATCTTCAATAAAATCTATATTACTAATGTCTATTACAGTTGTGTCACAATAAATACTTTTTTGTTTTAAAATATGTAATAGTACTTGAGGGTGCTTACATAAAGAAACAGGTTTCCGGTGCATGCGAGTCTGTACGGGTCGGTACTGATCGGTGCAGGTATAATATTCCCATGTTATCATATGCGGTCAGTTATAAAGGAACAGGTTTAAACTTGTCGGTACCGACTACCTGTGCTGATCCGTACGAGTTTAAGCATTTGCCGGTGTAGTGTGTCATCTTCTGTCGTCGTGAAAATTTATGTGCATTGCGAAATTTTTAATAACATTGATATTTGCTAAACCACCTATGTGGAACAAAATACATAAATTACACAGCAACAGAAATGATAAATATTGGAAGGAAATTAGCTTAGAAATGAAACATGATGGTAAGCAACTAGAATACATTTTTTTATTCCATTATATTTAATTCATTAGTGTACAACAATCGGTTATGCGTGAAATACTTTACAAAAATGTTTCTGACGTTTGTTGCTAAATTCGAAGGTGGACCCGGATTTTGATTGTGCCATTCTTGTCTTACTAGTTGAACATGAGTTAAGTGCCTATCAAAACCCTCTTTGTCAATATATTATATTATACAAAACATACATGGTTATCACAATTTTGTCAGCTAATTCAATATCTGTTTCAATATACTTACTTACAAGATAGTAAACGCCATTTTGAATATATTCTGCCAAATGCACATTCCATTATTTTTTTTGCTCGAGATAATCGCTCATTGATATTATGTTGCTCCTCTTTAACAGAGGAGCAACATTCACGGCCCCCAAAGGGTTTTAATAAATATGTTTGTAATGGATAGGCCTCGTCAGCTAAAAATACATAAGGAGCAGATACTTGAGTACCTGGTAAATAGTCGGGTTCTGGAATATCAATTTGTCTCTCATTAAAAAACCAATACAAGTCTGAACCTCTAAAGGTGCCTCCATCACTTTGTTTACCGTATCGTGGGTTCGATTCCCACTCAGCACAACAGTTTGTGTGATGGGCCCGAGTATATACTGCTAGCTTTGATTCTTGATTTTTATACAAACCTACATGGTGTGTTTTGTTACAGAAAATAAAATAAGAAAAAAGTGGAGGTATCTCACAGGTCCTTTTCTTACATTTATAATGAACACTTTCGAAGAGAAAAACATCATCGTCCGAAGAACTCGAAGACATTATGGTCACTAAGAACAGATTTACCGGTTTCTATATGTAGTTTAATCGGTACCTATGAGTACCGACCCGTACCGACATATCGGGACCGAAAAACCTGTATCTTTATGTTTGCACCCTAACGCCGGTACAAACCAGGCCACAATATTCATGCTCTGGCATGCCAGCATTTTGGCCACTCCCCCAACCATGGGGGTTAATTTTAATATGTAGTAAATATTTGTATCTTTAAAATAATTGTATCACAAAACTTGTAAGAGAAAAACGAAAAACATACAATTTGAAAAAACTATTTTTCAAATTGTAAAATTGTCGACTTAAATTGTATTTTTGAAGGGCGTCCATAAATTACGTGAGGTGTTTTTTTAAATTTTCTGTACCTCCCTCCACCCTGGTGAGATGTCGTGAGATTTTATTCAACCCCCTCCCCCAACCCCCAATCTCACGTGAGATTTTTCAAATGTGGGTTTCTTACGTAAACGCGTTGAATTGTTATTGAAAAAGAAAAAAAATTGCTTCGTGCTTTTATTTACGACTAGTTAAGACTAGTAATCAATATTGCTCAGAGTTTCATTATAAGTGTAATAAAAATTTAACAATAGAATACTTAAATCATAACTACTGTGATTAAAAAAAGAATATCTACCTACTCTAATTCAGTCCATGGAGAATTCTCATGCGCGGTCTCAAGAGAGACTATTGTAACTATATGATTTTCAGTAAAACCATCTGCTCCTTCAACTTCGTTCTGATCTAGCCACTCTAAGCCGTTGGCGCTTGCGCACAATAACTCATTAGCTCATCTTGGTGCAAAAATTAAATCTTAAGCATGTACAATCTGGATTAAATGGACCAAAATAGTATATTTTTTTGTGTCAATCAGAAGAAAAATTGCGTGATATTTGCCGAGACCCCCCCTCTCTCCAACGTAAGATTAGATGAGATTTGACTCGACCGCCTCCCCCCCTTAAACATCTCACGCATTTTATGAACGCCCCCTAACTCGCTCGCTTGGTCCTAGTATAGTGGGGAAAGCGCCGCTTTAGAGTCTTCAGGTCCAGGGTTCAATACCCGCGTCGGACAGTTATTGGGTCTGTCAAATGAATTCTCAGTAGTTGTCTGGAGTCTAGCGTAGGCTATCAGCCGGACCATTAGAGTTAATCGAGACCGCAGTTTTATATGAGACCGTGTAGCATAGAGAGATCAAGCTGCCATCTTGGATTTATGTGATGGATCAAGATCAAAGTTAAAGTTGTGAGCTCCGGGTTCTATTGAAATCTATATTCTACCAAGTTTCATCGAAATCATGAGGTATTAAAGTTTTTTTTATTTGTTATACGTGAGCATAGAGCCATTGAGACAGCCCTTTTATTGAAAAAACAAACAAAACAAATTACAGACAAAAACGGAATCATCAAAACAATTTATAACTGGTGGAGTACAAAATACAAAACAAACATACCCACTGAATGGGGAACCTTCTCCATGAAGTCGGTAACAAATAAATGTTTGCTATAATAATACGAGTATAATATAATAAATGCAGCTGTCGTGTATTGTATCAGATAATCAGCATCACAGTCTAATCTTAAATAACGAGAATAATTAATCATATCATTCCATTCTCAATAGCCGAAGTAAATGTATCCTATAGGTAGCGACAGCGCGTGCGTGACTCAGCTTACGGGAATACACGCCCGCCCGAGAGGCGTGCCAAGTCTCAACCATGCGTCTGCTTCCACATGCATCACTCACTCACTACACCACAAATGTAAAGAAAACTCAAACATCGAATTGCTAGGCTTGACATGACTGGTCGGTTGGCGCAGTTTCTAGCAAGGCCTTCTGAGAAGCTGGTCCCAGATTCGACTCGACACATTCGTGTGTATGAGCTGTTTGAGCTGTGTTTGGGTGTATAGAAGTTTGTGTCGGTCATCAGGTTACCACAGTACAGGCCCTGCCTAGTTTGGGACCTGGAAACCCTTTGCCTGTCGACAGAAGTACCTAGTTTGGGACCTAAACACCCTGTGCGGATGTTGTTGACAACCGTAATATATACTTAGTTTGTTGTATTCTTCCGTGCTGTTCACCAGTAGGGCTATTATTTATCTCAGTTACTAACAAATGATGATTGAAATCTAAAAAAATGGCGGCTATATATCACTTTTGACAACTCCAGTAAGTAAAACTACAGACGTAATATACTGTCTGTGGTAATGTCCCATAATATTTAATTCATATGAAGAACACAAGTACAATTTGAGAAAATTGAAACCGACTTCCATTCTATTCAGTGGAGTGTAACCCAAAAACTTCTTGACCGAATTTGATAAAATTTAAATGGGAACACACGAGAAGCACCAGCTTTCAAACAACAAAAGAATTTTAAGAATCAGTTCACCCAGTCGAAAGTTAAAAGGTAACAAATAAAAAAAATACAGTCGAATTTAGTATATACCTCCTCCTTTTTGGAAGTCTGTAACAAAGGAACTGATTCCTAAAAGTAAAGGAGGCAAGTAATTTCAAAAATGACCAAATGCTATTCCGTCTCGTGTTTCCAATTCCAGTTTTATGTATTCATCCTTAGCGCGCTCCCATCTCGCACTTACTTTTGAGATTTAGCATTACAATCGCAACAAGTTGTCATGCACTACAGTTTTTACGACACATAATAAAACGTTAACATTAACTATAATAATCACCTAATACGGGCAATGGTGCAGATAAGTAGAGGCATGAGTCAGCCCAGTTTCCCCCAGAAAAGGACGACTAAATGTTAAGTTTAATCAATGTTTATTTTAGGGGTTTTTCCCTGGTATGCCAGCCCTATCGTATCATTAACATTAATAACTACAATTGACTAAGTTTTTCTTCAAAACCTATTTCTATAAATATATTGTGTACTAGCCGACCCGCCAGCGGCTTCGCTCGCGTGGCCTTGCGGTTACAGTTTTTTAACTATCCCACGGGAACTCTTTAATTTACCGGGTTCAAATGTATCCTATATGTTGCCCAGGAATATAAGCTCCACCATACGAATTTTCGTTTAAATCGGTCCAGTCGTTTCGGAGATTAGCCCGTACAAACAGACAGATGAACAGAAAGACAGAGAAACCAAAAATTTAAAACTCCAAATTAGTTCGATTTCACTCCTTACGTCTCCCTGACTCTCTTTTTAGCATTTTTTTTTTCATTGTACGGAAACTCGACCTCTACCGTACCCGTACCCTCATACAGAACCTCATACTAAAAAGGATAGGTCGAGAGATTCGTCAGTAGGGTAATGAGTAAATAAAGGTTACATGCTGTGAAGTCTGATGTGATAACTGCTGATAGCTCACATAACAATTGGCCTGACAACCATGATCTTTAGGACCACGAAAATAGCGCACACGTTCCGTTTTTACCGTCAATGACGCAACGTAAACATCCCAGCCCCAGCGAGCATCAATCAGGGTATCATATACACGGGAAAGTATCTTGAACGGACGGAGTCAGGCATATTCCGTTACGTAGTTATACGGCAGGGCAAGAAAGTGTTTTATAATATGTAAGTACTACCGAAATCTATTAAAAACTACTAATACTGATGATTCATGATAGTTTCATAAAAGGTAGGAGTAGGCCCCCTGGTCTGTTATCCATAAACTGCTTGCCTTCCTGGACGATATCGGCTGAACTGTCGAACTCCACCCGATATCACGCAAAATGGACCGGCCGGCAGTGGCCTGGTTGCGGAAAGGAGCCCGCCCACCAAGTAAATAGTAGACGGTTTACAGCGTCACCAGACCATCCCCCGAGAATTGTGCACCACTCGTATTTATACGACTCCACTCGGCCCAGCTTCAGAAGGGGGAATAGCAGATAAAAATGGTTTATCTTTACATTACTTCGCTTTCATCTAAATATGGCTGAATAAGGGTATTTGATATGGTAAACACGATCTTTATCACTTTTTAGTCTAGGCTGTTTTGTGGTACAGCTTAGGGGAACATGATTCCCTCTTTCGGTTTCAAAATATAGTGTACGCTGCTTTAACTATGACGGAGAATATTGACATTAGTATTTACAGAGTGGAATGCCAGTGGAAGCGGGCCGCTGCCCTAATACGGAGATCACTATCGCTGGCGTGTGCGTCGGTTGTTGATGCATTGCATGACGTACGCCAAACCTGAATGGAGAACGTCATCTGAGGACCTGATGCCAGAGAATTTAGGTACATCAGTTAGTGATTTGTATGTGTAATATTTCTTACATTGAGCGCTGATGATGATATCGAAATTTACATAGATTTAATAAGCGTTTATGAACTTAGCGTGGTTTAACTTTGCAAATATTTTTATAAATAATTTTTGGTAATGCAAATAGGAACTATGCAGAACACGTATGTTACTATGGGTCGACGAACTAACAAAATATGCAGGACCAATGTGCAGGACAGACGCCAATGGTAGCTAAAGACATAAATAATGTGCAACTGGAATAAGATGCCGTAATTAGCGGTTTGCTGTGACGAAAGATCTCGTGACGCGAAATGTACTAATATTTTTTACACATTTTGGCTGAATTCATAAACTCAAATATTGCAACATTTTCACTGAACGCAGAAGTGAATTATTTTGGTTTTTTTTTATTCTGGTCCGTTTCTTGAAATTTAAATGCTTAATTTTATGCCCCATTTTATTCGAAAATGTCGTTTCCTCTTTTTCCCTTCGGCCTGACTTTTCATAGATCCGATGAACTTATGACTATTCTTAAATTAAGTTTCATCGAATATACGAGTACAATCGCTAAATCGTCGAATGTTTGGCATTGTCACTATGAAATACCTCGCTTTAAGCAGTCGATAAAGTAGTGCCCCTACACCTGTTCTTTTAAAAAAATATTAAGAGAACATATCACGGACCACAGTATAGTAAGTAAGCCTCCGAAAACTACCTGGTTTCCACTTGGGCCATATCATGTGTTCAATCACGGCACCTTTTCCACGTCTCACTTTGAGCACTAGATACTCAAACCACCGTTTTGTTCTGGCTTAGTTCGGTTTTCCGCTGGTTTCCAATAAAAAACTGAATTATTTCCACATTGACTGTTTGTATTTTGTTTACTTCCAGATTACACAGATGACACAGAGAGATCCATTTGAATCAAACAGCACAGATTAATTAGGAATATAGGATATAGATCTAACAACTTTATACATTTGGACATACCGCCCAGGACGAATTGTCCTTCTTATTTAAAAAAAAATGCGATACAAAATTAACATAAAAACTTGTAGTTAAACAATATGGTCAACAATGTACTATATTCAATATTGAGCTAGTAATAAATTAAACCATTTCTTTAATGTGAATGCTATACTTTGCAAATCTTGTCTTATACCTTCGGTGGACTGTAAACATAGGTAATATACAATAGGTGGCTATTAATAAACTAATCTTACGCTACTCCCACATGTATTGTAACTTTTCTGAGTACAATTTCTATAATTAACTTAAAATAAAGACTTCTTCTAATAATGAATTTGTCTGATAAATATACAAAAATCAACTAAACCTTTAAATTTTAACAAATTCAAAAACAACTGGAGATGCATGTATGCTGTTCCAGTTATAAAACAAACATTTTTAAAAGACTTCTAGGCATCACAGTTTACAGGTAAGGGGCAAAGCTTCGAAACCGGACGCTGAATCAAGGACCCCTTATAACGTAACGTCACAACTCGAGTTATTTTGTCTTTACCGGGATGTAGCTGTACCACCAAACCGTATAGCCATTTAGCGGGAGGTAAATTGTCCTCTCGAACTAACACAACGTCCCCCACCCTCACTCCAGGAGATTGGTTTTTCCATTTATACCTCTGGAAGAAATGGGTCAAGTATTCTTGAGACCACCATCTCCAGAACTGCTGTACCATCCTTTGCGTAACTTGCCAACGACGTAGGCTACCTGACTGCAATTGCTCGTAGTTATGATCCGGCGCAATCAGTAAAGGTTCACCTATTAAAAAATGACCTGGTGTCAAAGGCACTAGATCGTCGGAGTCTGGACTGATTTGCGATAGCGGACGAGAATTAAGACATGCCTCAATTTGAGATAAGACTGTCGATAGTTCCTCGTAAGTGAGGGTGGAGTCTCCGATGACACGTTTCAGATGATGTTTCATGCTCTTTATCCCTGCCTCCCATAATCCCCCAAAGTTTGGACTTTGAGGAGGGATAAAGCGCCATTCCGTACCATTATTGGCCAGAGCAGTAGCAACTTCACTCGAAAATGAAGAACTCTCACTAGTCAATAAGGCTTTTAACTCCTTAGCGGCCCCAACAAAATTGGTACCGTTGTCGCTCCACAACTGAGCACACCGACCTCGCCGAGCTACGAAACGCTTAAACGCGGATAAAAATCCTTCTGACGAAAGACAAGACACGACCTCAATGTGTACCGCCCGAGTTGACATACAAATAAAAAGGGCAATGTAACCTTTATATGATTTATTGCCACGTCCTTTGGACATTCTAATCATTATAGGACCCGCATAATCCACTCCAGCATGCAGAAATGGCTTATTTGGTGTTGCTCGACACGACGGTAACTGTCCCATCAACTGAGTTCTGGTCTTGGCTGCATTCCGTATACAAGGTACACATTGGTGAATATGAGCTCTTACTATATTTTTCACTTTAGTTACCCAGTACCTTGTTCTGATATAATTGCAGGTTAGCTGCTGTCCACCATGCATGGTCCTTTCGTGAGCATCTGCTACAATAAGCTTGGCAAGATGCGAGTCTCCAGATATAATGATGGGATGTTTACTGGTATCAGGTAAGTTTGAATTCGTAATTCTTCCTCCAACTCTTACTATGCCTTTTTCATCTATGAATGGGTTTAATGTGGATATTTTACTCTTCTTATTCACTTCTTTCTGTTTCAGGATACTGACGACGTCTTCGTGCAGCGAGTGTAGCTGATGCTGTTTTATACAACAGGTCAGTGCGTCCTTTATTTCAGGTACAGTTAAATATGGTAAGGGCTTCGTTCGGTCGGTTATAGGGATCTTTAATCGCAGGATCCTTCTGCAATACGCCACGACTCTAATGAGTTTTCTAAGGGAGGAGAATTTGGACCACGGTGCCGCTTGTGAATCACTCTCCACGGTTGAGGTATGTACCTTTATCTCCTTCGCTTCTAAATCTGTTTTTGTGTATATTGACCGTGGTTTTGCATAATCAATATCTTCATTTCGTAGCCATTCGGGACCATGCATCCATAACTTATTGTTGATAAGTTTTGAGGCTGGGATTCCACGTGAAGCACAATCTGCAGGATTTTCGTCTGATCGGACATAGGCAAATTGCGATGCATCCAACAAGTTTAGAATCTCGGAAGTTCTGTTCGCAACAAAAGTCTTCCATCGGCTTGGATGATCGCTGAGCCAAGCTAACACGACTGTCGAGTCAGTCCATGCATGTAGATCTGATTTGGAGACATTTAGTACTTCTGCTACTTCTCGTAGCAGCTTTGTAACGAGCTGAATTCCGCACAACTCCAATCGTGGAATTGATACTTGTCGAATAGGGGCGACTTTTGTTTTGGAAGTTACTAGGTGAGTGCTGATAGACCCGTCTTTGGAAATGCATCGAATATAGACCACTGCCGCGAACGCAGCATTAGAAGCATCCCCAAATCCGTGTAAAGTCACTTGCCTATCGCTAACCAATCTTCCAACCCATCGCGGAATATGAAAACTTAGAAGTTTGCTTAACTCTTCTCGGTACTGCGACCATTCTCTTAAAAGTTCCTCAGGAATTTTGTCGTCCCATTCCAATCCCGTGACCCACAACTTCTGGATGAATATTTTCGCCGTAATAATGCGCGGCGCTATCCATCCTAAAGAATCGTATAAACGGCAGATCTCCGATATTATTTCACGTTTTGTTTCAGGGATTGAAGAATTCGACAAATTGACGCTATAATCAAATTCGTCCGTCCGCTTGTTCCAAGTCAGACCCACTATCTTAGTGACATCATCTTCTTTGAATTCGCGGTTCAACCCTTTATTATCTGTTCCAGTTTCCAGTAATCCAAGCCTGTTACTGGACCACTTTTGCAAAACAAATCCGCCTTTCTGAAGCAGTGCATTCATTTCTTCATAAAGCTTAATCGCTTCTGTTTCAGATTCGCATCCAGTGAGCAAATCATCCATATAAAAGTCCCTGTGAACTCTACTTGCTGCAAGAGGGTAATTATGCCCTTCATCCAACGCAATTTGTTGTAGTGCTTTGACGGCTAAGTACGGAGCACTTGAAGTGCCAAATGTAACCGTAAGTAGGCGATAATCTTCGAATTTATCAGTGGGGCCTTCTCGCCACACAATTCTCTGGAAGTCTACATGCTTGTCAGCAACTCTGACCATTCTGTACATTTTTACTATGTCGGCTGTAAGACAGACGGGATGTAATCGCCAACGCATGATTGTATGTCGTAATTCGGGTTGCAAGTTTGGGCCAACCATCAAAGTAGAATTCAAAGAAATTCCATTCGGCGATTTATTTGACGCGTTGAAAACCACTCTGGTTTTGGTTGTGCTTTTATCCGTTCGAACGACGGCATGATGCGGCAGCCATACCTTTCCATTTGATAGTTTGGAATCATTAGACACCTTTTCCATGTGGCCTAGCGTGAGGTATTCGTTTAATACTTGAGAGTAATTCCTTTTTAGATCAGGATTATTGTCTAACCTTTTTTCTAAACTCTCAAGTTGTTTTACCGCCACCGCTCTAGTATCTCCGTACAGACGATCCACATCTGGACGAAAAGGTAGTTCAACAACATACCGACCAGAGTCCATTCTTTGAGTGGTGTTTTCAAAATGGTCTTCACATGCTTGCTCTTCCGGAGTTAGCATCTTCTTTCGTATCGAACTAGGTTCGGATTCTAGCTCCCAAAACTTTTTCAGGAGCTCATTTTCTTCCAACTTGGAGTGCAAGCTGAGAATCACGTTGTGACAACCCTTTTCGTTGCGACCGCGGCCTCCCACCTGACCCGATAGCACCCATCCGAGGTATGTGTCTTGAGCAATAGCACCCGCAGGACTTTTTAACAAGCCTTTTTTCAAGATAGCACAATATACCTCAGAGCCCAGTAAAATGTCGATTTTATTGGGCGTATTATATTGCGGATCAGCCAGCTGGATTTGACCGAGTTCTGCCCACTTCGACAGAACGAATTCTCTATTTGGCAAAATTGACGTTACTGTGTTAATAACGTGCGCCTTTATCATTAACGTAAATTTGGGATCCCAAAGAGACTGTATATTGACCATAACTATCGCTTTTGACGTTAAGCCACTTTGGTTTTCCCCTAATCCCGTAATGCAACTTTTTACTGCTATTCTATTTAGCCGTAGCAATTGTACAGCGGCCTCTGATATGAAAGACGCTTGTGAACCTTGGTCCAGCAACGCTCTCAAAATCAGTTTCGAACCATCTTTGGACTCTGCCTTTAGCAAAGCTGTGGCCAATAGCGTTTGGCTTCCCCCTGTAACAAAGTGGTTTCGAATGGTGGTATCTGTCTTAGCCGATGAGGACGGTTCTGGATCTTCTTCCTGGGCAATAGCTATGGGTTCCGGTTTCGGTTTACCATGAAGAAGAGTGTGGTGTTTCCCATTGCAAATCCGGCATTTCGTTGAAACGCGACAAGATCTGCCAAAGTGATTGCTTCCCAAGCAATTATAGCAAAGCTGTAGGCTTTTTACTATTTCCTGACGACTGGCTACGTCTTCTTTGGCAAATTTACTACACGAATACAGCTTATGACTATCTTTACAATGAGGACAAACGACGTTGGAACTTGACGTGGTGTGTAGTACTTTGGTGGACTGAAGCTTGGGCTTGGGTTTTAAGGGTTCTACGAATTCTAGAGCCCGGAAACGCGATTCCAAAAACTTTTTAAATAGGGTGAACGAGGGGAGATCTTCTCCCTTTTGATTAACGTGCAACTCCCACTGTTTTCTTGTTTCAGGGTCCAGTTTTTGACTAACTATATATATAATTATTGTGTCCCACGATTCTACCTGAATACCTAAGTTTTTTAACTCATGCATACAATCTGATGTTGTGTCCAAAAGTTCCTTTAATGCTTGAGCAGATTCCCCATACATACTACGTTGGCTAAACAAGCGTTTTAAAATAGAATTTGACAAAAATCGCTTGTTGTCATACCTACTCAAAAGCAATTCCCAACATTTTTTGTAATTAGCTCCTGTAATAGGAATGTGCTTAATTAGCTGCTCTGCTTCGCCCTTCACCTGAGTTTTTAAATAATGCAACCTTTGAACTTCATCTAGCGAGGGATTGTTATGCACTAACGATATAAACAGTTCTTTAAACGATGAAAATTCCGAATATTTTCCCGTGAAGACTGGCAACGTGATTTGCGGTAGTTTCAATATTTGCTCCTTACCTCCTAAAGGTGCGCTCGACTCACTGGTACTTGCAGATGCTGGTGTCATCGTCGCTATCTTCATGTTCAGCTCTCCTTTGTAAGTAAGATACGTCTCGAAGCACTCCTCGAATACATCGGTCTTCACATAGCTAGTCTGTTGCAACTCTTTTTCACTGTATGTTGCTACGAGATCTTCATGTTTACTTAGAAATTTAGACAAAAGTAGTTCCAAGCCATCCAAACGAGAACTGAGGTATGCAGAAGTAAGTTTATCTTTGGGCTGCTTTTTATAATTTATTCTTGACTTCTCTATTTGTATCTTTAAATCTTCTAGGACCATTATTTCCTTCTCCATAATTTTTGCGTGCGACTTCCAAGTCCAACCTTTCTAATAAGCTTCTCTGGAATATTTCCACCGGAACTAGTATTTGTTGCTTCCCACTAGTGGCGCCCTCTGATATCTGAGCAACTATGTTCTGTGGTCACTTTGTATATGCCCCTTGATTTGTGCCATAAATTATCTGTGGTTACAAATATCTATGCACGTATACAAATTGATTTGTTGAGAATTTATTCGGTTCGTAAGGACCTTATGTTCAATCACGGCACCTTTTCCACGTCTCACTTTGAGCACTAGATACTCAAACCACCGTTTTGTTCTGGCTTAGTTCGGTTTTCCGCTGGTTTCCAATAAAAAACTGAATTATTTCCACATCGACTGTTTGTATTTTGTTTACTTCCAGATTACACAGATGACACAGAGAGATCCATTTGAATCAAACAGCACAGATTAATTAGGAATATAGGATATAGATCTAACAACTTTATACATTTGGACATCATGCTTCCTTAAGAACTTACTAATCACAACAATACATACTTGCTAATCAGCCATGGACACAAATCTATCTCACATAAAATATATTGGCACTAGTGACAAGATTCAGGCAGAAAATTGGAGAATACGTTTGTACGGAAAAGATGCTAGAGAATGCCAACTAGATAATAATGTGTTATCTGATATTTCTTCTAAATGTTTGTACACGTATAGGATGGCAACATCAGGCTAAAAAGAGTGATTATTAACCTCTCTAGTAGGTGTATTTGGGAATGAGCATTTGTTAGGCAAGTACAGTAATGTACACAAACAGGGGCCTTACTATGAGCTCTTATAGCAGGACTTCTAGACAACTACCCGGTTTATTAAATTCGTATCCTAACAACTTTAAAGCAGGCCTACCCAGGCCTACCATTTAAGAACCGCAGAAAAACCGTTCACCTGTTTTTTTTTATAGACTCTCGTTAACATGTTTCTCTAAATCCACTCAGTTTATTAGCTTACAAACGTCTAGGCGTCTGCAATGTTGGTTATAGTTAATTGTTAGAATGCCAAAGACAATATTATCCGTCTACCTTTGAAAAAACAATAATCAAACAGTTCACCTTAATGAGCGTCATGGCATAATTTTATTCAAAACTGCTTATGTCAGGTTTAAGAACTGCACGGAACTTGCATGGTTTTTACAAATCTGATAGTAAGGCCCCAGCTGGGCTATTATGTATCTCAGTTGCTAACAAATGTGGATTGAAATCTGAAACAATGGCCGCTCTTTGTCACTTTTGTCAGCTTCAGTGATCAAATTACTAACATTTTTGCTTATTGTAGTTGCCAAAACTGACATAGGGCCGCCATTTTTCAATATTTCAATCAAAATTTGTTAGCAACTGAGATACATAATAGCCCTGTTGGTCTTCAAGTCGCGTAATGCTCCAGGTATCATTAACTTTACCAGGAAACTATACGCGTTCAACAAGAACTTGATTATGTACAAAACAAAGTGGGACCGCACACGTGTTAGTCCATGCCATGAATCAACCGTTCAGTTTTCACAATATGTCACGCCTCAACAAGTTTCAGTACTATAATAGCGGAGCGGAGCAGAGAGATGTTGATTTAGTAATAATTTCATGATGGCTTTAAAAGATATTTCTGAAACAGTTTTCGACACGCAGCGCTTTTAGAAAGCTATCAAAAATAATGGAGGAATTGTCGACCTGGAACTGTGTCTGGAAATGTTCTGCATGCCAACAATGTGAAGTTAGTTACGCAAATATTTTAAAACGTTCGTAACATTAGTCCAAATATAGAGTAAAGCAGCGAAACAAAGCAAAAAGACATAGAAAGGACCGAGTTTAAATTGTCATTTTTACATCTGGTAACTGATTACATTGTATATAGATAAGTATCTATCTGAATTCGAATACTCATTGTCATTAGTTTAAAGGCATTAATGCTTGCTAAGCATAATAAGCTTAGCAAGCATTATATTATCGTGTGCTGTACTCTTAGGATAAAACTTACACTATTTATACAGAGTGTTTGGTAGAGGGACCGACAAACCAAATAAGCGTGTTCGGGGGACCACTTGGAGAATACAAGTTGGCCAAAAAAAAACTCCGACCCCCAAATTGATTTTCCTTTTTTTTCTAAAAAAGCTTGCTAGTGGCTTTTTTTGTATCACTGTGAAAGTTGAAGTATGAGGTAAAATTTATTTCATATTTTCACTCTATGAGCTCTAAATCAGTTATATCTGTTTTGTATCCAATTTTGCTTTGCGTGGCCTGAAGGTGTATTAGAGACCAAATTCAACTAAAAACATCCGGTCTAAAACAGATTTTACAAATGTTATGGTGGTAAATAGGTACAATTTCGGAGAAAAACAAAAAATCACAAAAAAAAGTTTAAAAAAATTGGGGGCTAGGGGATTTTTTTTGGCCAACTTGTATTCTCCAAGTGGGCCCCCGAACACGCTCATTTGGTTTGTCGGACCCTCTACCAAACACCCTATATATTACTACTATTATAAGTTTTTAAACTGACATGGTCACTATTGCAAGAGTTAACGTTAGAAACGTGATATTTACCATGTATTGTATTTATTGTGAGCTCTCGATATTTGGGCACAGTTGCATGCGCCATGTTCACCAGTAAACTGAAGTATTTGCGGGTAGATGTTGTTATGAGCAGAAGAACTGGTCTACCCTCTTCGCTTTTTCGTCCCTTTAATAAAAATATCCAATTTGAAGAAGGATTTTTCCTTAACAAGTTTTGATGCAAAATAGGTCTTTTTAAGTATCTGCCTTTTCGACATTAAATTCTTCCTGGATTCCGTTGCATAGCTATACATATGTATATATGAATATTCATGTAAACTAACAACCAAAGGAATTTCGGACGGAGGAGACTCCACCGGGAGCTAGAAGCGATTTTCATGTTTAGGTGCACATACCTTACTTACCTACCTTCAAGGTATTTTTTTTTAATAATATTTTATCGTAATCTATGACCATTACTTTATCCTTAGATTAATCATTGGTCTTGCTCTCACTAAGCACGCGCGCGGAGACCGATCATTAAACTAAGATTTTATCATACTGCAAAGTTTCAGCGACTGAGGAACTATTGTCAGGGTGTACATACAAATAATTTCCTATTTCATCGGACTATTTCACGTTTCATGCGTTCCGTTTTACCACTGACACAAATATCGAGAGCTCAAAATAAATACAATACATGGTAAATATCCCGTTTCTAAAGTCAATTATTATGCTATTGGTTAGTAAATTTATTTTGAAATTAAATATGGTTTTGGCACAGAATAAGTAATAGTAGCAAGCGCTCGCAGCGGAGCTTGACTTACGGCCGTTTTCAATAACCTATCTATCACCGGTTTACCCTACTAAAGATACTCGTAGATATTTGACACTATTTGTATGGACGTTATGTCAAATTTCTATCGGTAGTAAGGAAAACCGTGGATAAGATAGAATATTGAAAACGACCGTTAACCGAACAACAAGTTAAGCAACACTTGCTGCGGTCAGGAGTTAGATGGGTGACCGCTAGTGGCATTATTCAACAGAGCGCTTTCGTGCTTCGGAGGGCACGCTAAGCCCTCGGTCCCGGTTGTTTGTCTTAGGATAACAGTCGTTAGGCTATGTCGAGGGCCTTCGGGCGGCCTGAAAACTTCGACATGGGTTGGCCACTGACCTATCCACCAATCCACAATCCACCTATCCACTGGGCCCGCGTGGTGGCCCAGTTGTTGGTTATGACCCAACTCCTTTCTCTGAGAGGAAGGCTAGAGTACCAGCAGTGGGAACAAAATGGGCTGATTATGATAATGAAGTAATTGCTTTAGGTAGGTACCCTTACTAACAGATAGTTTCACAGCTTTTAATATTGTTACACTTAAATTATCCTACATTAGTTCGTGAGCGCAACGGAAGTAAATAGTTCAAACATCAAAAATGAATGAAAGAATGCCTCGGCGATGTACTAGCGAGTCGTAAGGAGCAGGAATAGCATGTTGGACACGATCCAAGCGCAGGCGCACCATGTAAACGGAAGTGACGTCAGCATCTCGTGTACATTGCTGTCTCGTAACTGTTGTCGATATATTGAAATTTATAGAGAGAAAAATTTACATCCTCGGACGGGATTCGAACCCGCGTCTTGTGACTCTCCGTGTCAGACGCCATTGACCAACTAGGCCACCGAGGTTCGGGTCCGAGCATCGAATTTTAACTCTCTATTTGACTAACCGTCTTGCAGGGACGGAGCGACATCTATTGGACAGTTTAACAGTACCATCCAACCGAAAGAAGCATTATTTAGAAATACTTAAACTATTTTCGAATCCCGTCCGAGGATGGAATTTTTCTCTCTATAAATTTCAATGTTAAACACAATCAAATCGCGATGGTAATATCCTTATACATTGTCTTATTGAAATTTACGACACTAATCTGATTAAAAACAAAGATGTACATAATTCCTCCTCCTCCGTTATTTGTTATCCTTATCTGAGGGTCGTGACCTCCTCCACCAAGTATTCGGTCTTTAATTATTGAGCGCCATCTCGATCTGTTGTCGGCGGTTAGCAGAGCCTCGTGTACTGGAACCTCGAGTGTGGAGTATCTGGTCGGACCAGCGCATCGGACTGCGACCCCGAGATCGGACCCGAACGTTATTCTAAGTTATTTAAACGAGCCTGTTCCTCAGCTAAATCTATTTATTTAAGAAATAAGATCAAAAATTCTGTTAATAAAATAAAAATGACGTGGAACATTATAAACAGTGAAACTGGTAGAAATACAGTGCGTAATCGAGACTTTAATTTAAAAATTTATAATAAAGATGTAAGAGCAGATTTGGAGGTAGCGGCCGAGTTTGAGAAATTCTTCACTAATATTCCTTCTTTAACAACCAAAACTCTAAAATCTTCCTCCATCTCTGCTGAGATCTTACTTAAACAAAGTGTAACTGAATGTGACACAACTTTTAAATTTTCAATAGTTAATTGCAAAGATATAGTAAGCAGTTTCAAAAGTCTAGATGCAAAAAAAAAGGCAGACCTATGGGGTCTTTCTGTGAAGACCGTTTCTTCAATTATAGATGTCATTGCACCCAATCTAGCAGCTGTGTTTAATAGTTGTGTTGCAAGTGGTGTATTTCCCGACCTAATGAAGCACAGTAAAGTGGTTCCTTTATTCAAATCTGGTAGTACAACTGATCCAACAAATTTTCGGCCTATTTCTGTTCTACCTACGCTAAGTAAGATTTTCGAAAAAATTATATTACATCAATTAGAAACTCATTTTAGTGCAAACAAAATTTTCCATAAGAATCAATTTGGGTTCACAAGGAATCGCTCTACTATAGACGCAGGTAGGTATAGAACTTATAAAAGATGAAAAAAGGGCTATACGAGCGATCTACAGTTTATCTCCCAGAGTTTACCTTAGACAGAAGTTTAAAGACATAAACATTCTAACTGTTGTCTCTCAGTTTATCTATGAAAATCTAATGTATGTAAAGAAAAACATTAGCAATTTTGATAAAAGGAGTGATGCTCATTCCATCAACACGCGAAATAAGCACAAGCTATCCGTACATGTAACGCGTCTCCACAGAATAAGTCATTCTTTTATGGGACAATGTATACGATTCTATAATAAAGTTCCCAATGTTATCCGAGATTTGCCTATTAATAAGTTTAAAATTAGTATTAAAACTAAACTCTGTCAAAAAGGTTATTACAAAATTTCGGTTCACTTGGAGGATAAAACAGCTTGGGACTGATCACTCCAGGATCTATCTACTCGTGTACTAAGATGTCAAAATGTAGCGTGTCTTGCCCTACTGATACCATTATTATGTTCTCTTTTGTAAGGCAACACACTGGGGCTAATATTTGTAGTACCTAAGTAAAAACATCTATATAAAAAGAATGGCCCCGAGTTTCTTGCCGCTTCTTCTCGGTAGGCTCTATATATTTTGGAACGCGGCGGTAGTCTTTAAAGTACATTATAATGAAAAATTGACGTTCATAAGTGCGTCTTTGATGCCTAAATTGAATAAATGATTTTGACTTGATCTTTTTATTTTGTGTGGCAATAAATAAATATTTCATTTAACAATCATGGACTGTTAAATTTTTTCAATCTGTTCGATATTAATAATATACATTTAAAATTTTGACTTTTATATTTCATATTTAAAATACATACATTATTTTGTAAATTGCAACCGTGTAACTGACAATGTTATAAGGCAAATAAACAATTTAAATTTGAATTACTATTGCGTAGTTCTGCACTGTGCTCGTCGCCCTGAGACATTGCTTTTAGAGTCTCTCTCGTGCAGTAATTGCACATGTGTCATCACAGTGCCCTTACACAGTAATGCTTGCGCACTATGAGATACTCCGTGGTAGAATGTCTAGCACTGCGCTGGTACGAGTACCAACCAAGACGGCTTGTTTCACAAAACGCCTACCACCTAATAAGGGTAGGTTGCGGGCTAATACGGTAACGAGATTGTGGAGTAATAAATTTAAATCAATTGTGTCTAGAATTCTTACAATTATTATCCTACTAATATTATAAACGCGAAAGTTTGTGAGTATGGATGTGTAGATGTGTGGAGCTTCGTTACTTATTAACGCACAAACGGCTGGGGCAATTTTGATGAAATTCGGTATGGAGGTAGATGAGGCACTGGTTTAACACAGGATACTTTTCATCATCATCGTCATATCCATCACCAAGCGGGTGAAAAAGCGTAATATTCTTGGGCACAGCATAGACAAAATAATAAGATCTCCGCCTACGTCAAGATCGTAATGATGACACTTCTGTCAAATTTTGTGTCAGTTTCTGATAGTTTAGTCAAAAGCCAAGTCAATTTGAAAGCACGATACACTAGACGTGTTCGGCGACCGTCAAGGGTGATGAAATGTAATGACTGTTTTTTTTTCATGGCGATTAATCGTATTTTATTATTATTGTTTACTGATTGATATACTAAGTATTTAAATGTACACAAAAAATACTATTATAGCAAATGCGTTTGACCATGTACATATTTTTTGACAGGTTGATATAAAGATAGATATGTCCTTGGATAAATAATAAGCTACATGAAGTACTAATCCTGCGCAGACGTAGTCGCGGGCACCGGATAGTTATTAATAAAAAGAATTATTCAAATTGGTGAAGCCGTTTTCGAGTATACAGAGACATAGCAAAGTACTTGGAGCGCGGCCTCCAGTTTTATTTACTTTGGAAAGAGTACTTATAGGTACTTAATTAGTTAATGTAGTGTTTTGTTGTCTATATTGTGACGATTGTACGATATAAAGTGGAGATAGATACGCCTGAGCTATAAAACGTTAGGCTAATAATAATTATTGTTCTTTCCTTTACTCAACGCCATCTATCGGATTTCATGACAACTACGTGCAGCGCCAGTTGGCTAAGTACTAAGTATCTGGCACTAAAACATTTGACAAGCTAGTCAGGAAATTTTATTAGTTGCCCGCTACTTCGTTGGCGTAGTAGGCTTGGCCTTCGACCTTGACCTAACCTCCCGTCTCTTCTTAATTTTTCTACCGACTTAACCAAAAATAGGAGGAGGTACTCAATTCGACTGTTTTTTTAATGTTTGTTACCTCACAACTTTCGACTGGGTGAACCGATTTTCAAAATTTAAATATATCAAAATCGGTCTACTCTGTAATAAGTTATGCGTGATCATACATAAAAAATATACGGCTCGACTTGAGTACTTCCTTATTTTTTTGGAAGTCGGTTGAAAAATGGTTACATTTTAGTCAAGAGGTAGTCAGTTCGACTGTTTTTTTAATGTTTGTTACCTCATAACTTTCGATTGGGTGAACCGATTCTCAAAATTCTTTTGTTATTCTTAGAAAACTGGTGCTTCCCCTGTGGTCCCATTTAAAGGAGAATGTTCATCTGAGTACCTACTGAGAATGAAACTATGCCAAATTTATGTATTATTAGTAGATGCAAATAACTCATATATTTATATTTAATTAGCAGTTGGGAAAAATGAGAAAAACTAAATGTAAAACAATAAAATTAATACGCAGAAGATGCTTGTGTGCAATAACGAAACTCTATTCAGTTCATAGACTATCTATCTATAGGATACTATACAACTTACTTGATACTACGTATATTCTGCCAAAAGAGTGGAAATGACATGACAAAGTGACACCAATAGGTTTTTTCTTTGTTTTTGGATTCGTACGTGTTGTACATTTGCCATTTCTTAAGTTAGTTTTATCATGTTATCACATAAAATATAAGGAGTTAGATAGGTACCTAATGCCAAGCACCCGTTTCTCTATTACGATAGATTTCTTTTGAAAAACCCAGTCTGATATTGTAAGCTAACGAATTCTACCTATCTAAACTAACCTAAAAAAATTATCAATGCTGCTAACTTTTAAACACTAACTTAAAAAAATATGATACAATTTTATAATATCTTCGTCTTACTAAGGACTACTGGTTTTGCATGGTTTCCTTTCTCGGGGGTCAGTCTATGTAGGGTACCCAAAACACACAGAGGTTTGCCATTCTTCTTTCATCAAATTCGGTCCAGTAGTTTTTGAGATACACTCCAATAACTGAATAGAATGGAAGTCAGTATTAATATTTTCTGATAAAATGATAGTCATCACGGGGCTGACATGGTCGCAAAGCGACAAAAGTCCCTAAAAAATAAAGATTTAAAAAAAAAAACTAATTGTACTTGTCTAGAGTCTAGACAAATCTAAATTGATATATCTTTGTTAAAATAAACATTTTGTAATTGTTTAATCTTGAGCCATTCAATATTTCCGTGAGAGTTGAACTTTAAAACGGAACGTAGTTATTACAGATCACAGATATACTGAATGGTGAACTTTTTAAACTTCTGTGAGGAAAATTGCATGTCGCCGGAAGAGATTAGAACCCACGTTTTCTGACAATCCGCGTCAGACCGCTAGGCCAACCGAGGCACACCCGCCCGAGAATCATATTTGTTAGTTTTTCGATGTTGAATTTTTATTACAAGTACTGAACCGCGATTAAACTAAACTTTTTACCTTGGATAGATGATACCTGAACCTTCCAGTTGTAGCCTGCATTGACCGATTAGAAAAAGCGATACCAACCTGATACTTATACAGCGTGTAACAAAAAGGTGCAGTAATACTAAAAACCCACACACAGAGAAGTTCGCATACAACTGGCACCTAAATACTGCGTCCTAGGAATTAGTGAACATTCCGAATTATGAGTAACCAAAGTTTTTCTTTCAAGCCGTGGGGTACTGGCTTAGAATAGTACCCCCCCAACTCTTTCCGCGGGTGCCGGTAGAAGGCGGCTAAGGGATACCAAACCAGGAGGTGGGCAGCAGCACCTTATTAGCACAACATCCCCCAAAACTGCGCTCGCCAACCCGCCTGCCAAGCGTGGCAAGTATTGGCAAAAACCCTCCATGAAAGGTACAAATGGAACCAGGCCCCCAGTCCCCGGCAGCCCTGCTATTCCTGGCTACGGTAGCGACCACGGTAACGGCGGGGCAGGGGGTGCTAAGAATCCTTGGCCGACGCCCGGCTACCGCCCTCAACAACGACGACTGGCCCTGGTAACACGCAACATACGCACGATGAGGACAGACGAGAAGAATGACGCGCTGGAAGAAGAAAGTGACAGTGGGCAGGCCACATAGCACACATAACAGTTGGCCGATGGGGACGAAAAATTCTAGAGTGGAGACCACGGACCGGCAAGCGCAGCGTAGGTCGTCCACCGACAAGGTGGACTAACGACCTGATAAGGGTAGCAGGACGAAGTTGGATGCAAGCCGCTTCCAACCGGTCCTTTTTGTAATTTGTGAGGGAGGCATATGTTCAGTAGTGGACGTCCTACGGCTGAGATGATGCCTGGAGTAACACGTAGGTTACTTTATCCTTCAAAAATGTTTAATGACAGATATTTTTCGCACGGACGATCCACGGCGCGCGGTTTTTATTTTATATGAGACAAGAGGCCGTAGCACAAACAATTTGCGAAAAAATATTCGTATCGCAAGCGCCGCCGCGTCACGCTTCGGCGTACAAACTATTGAGTGTTCTGTGTCACACCTAGATATATGCCAGTTTGTACTGTTGCACGTGAACGACACGGTACGTTACACTTACGCAGTTATTCGTGCTAGGCCCAAAGAACAACTTACGTGTGAAGTCGCTAACCAACTGTAGTTACGAGTAAGTACTTGACAACCACATCAAATGGTCCACGTTAGAAAGAGTAAACTTTGCATTCCGCACTCTAATTGAAAGAGACCACTTACTTAATTAGTATCTGTGATGAAACTATAGCTAGAATGAACTAATTCATACATACTTGAATGTACATACCTATACATTGTATAGTTATTCCCGTTAAAAGCTTTTAAAAACTAATAAAGGACGAAAAGAGAATACGGTTTGTATAAGTTTCTAAAGGTATCAGTAATAAAAAAAAAAAACGGAACCATTTTAATAATAAAAATATTTGTCTCCCTTTTTAGTGATCCTTGCTAATTACGGGATCCATTGTCATTCACCGTCATCAACCGATATCAAATCGTCAAAATACGTTTGTTTTTTTTTAGTTCTTTGTTTATCTTCCAATCGGTTGTAAACCTTTAGCAGATCATTTGTGTGATTATAAAGTCAAAATACGTGCAACGCTTTTCTGCTATTGGAGTGTAACTCAAAAACTACTGGACCGAATTTGATGAAATTTAAATGGGACCACACGGGAAGCTTAGCTTTCAAACAAAAAAAGAATTTTGGGAATTGGTTCACCCAGTCGAAAGTTATGAGGCAACAAACATAAAAAAATACAGTCGAATTGAGAACATCCTCCTTTTTTGAAGTCGGTTGAAAAAGCTCTTACGTAAGTATTGTATATACAGCAAAAAGACTATGAATTCGTGATGCCTCCTGTGAGGATTGAACTCACGACCCCTGGTTTACGAGACCAGTGCTCTACCACTGAGCTAAAGAGGCGATGACGGGCACCGCGAAATAAGGGAACCGATGCTGTCTCCCAATATTTACCTTTATCTATTACCTAATTGCAAAAACTGCGTACATGTACAGAAATCACAGGTAACCGGTACATCGATATAATATGTCGTGTAAACTAAAGGTGCGCTTTCTGTGTCGAGCCATATAGCGTATGTACTGTTCACTTGAACACTTAGAAATAAAAATTAAGGCCTTAGAAATATGTGCTACATCAATATGTCACCAATAAACTAAACAATCAAGCTTAAAGTGGAAATGGCCTAACTTTTTAAACACAAAGGCAGCAAACGATGCCTTAACTATTCATATTTCAACACTTTCTATGCAATAATACACAGCACATTGCAGTACACACATAAGCATCACAGTCAGATTATACATATACTATGATATATAGGTACATTGCCAAAAAGGCAACTTCTTTCATTTAATGTGCGTTCAGTATCGTATATAGGATATGACAATATAGCACTCCCACATATTAAATAATATACAACGTAGCTACCCAGAAGAAGGACTTATATTGTAATTGAAAATAAATTATATAAAAAAATGTATTTATAAAATATTAAAAAATATAATATGATTTTTGTATTCAATCAATCAAATATTTGTTTGTGACAATACACATAATACAGTTTCAGATGTTATGAATAATTGACGTCAATGTATTCAACCTGCAAGCAGGCGTACAAATTATATATAATAATATTTTTTTTTCTCTATATTATATACCTAACTTAACTTATTTATGATAAAATTATATAATATTATATATATGTGATTTAGGTAAAATATACAGATAAATTAAAGTACTATAATTATATAATTTAATTACGGTAATGAATATAAGTAAATCAAGTTCATCTACAAAAGTCCATATTATTGTACCTGCAAAATACCCTGACGAAGTTGTCTCTAGTATGGATCTAGCTGCGATAGATACATCGCGGGCTGTCTTCTACCGATCATTTTATCGTATCGACAGCTTCGTGACAGTGTGCGTACTAGCCATTACCTACACTAGGCGGGAGCACTGAATAATAATTCTTTTATTATATATTTTCTTCCTAGTTTACATTTAAACAGCGTTCAGAAAATAAAAAAGTGTTATGCATGTAATAAAATGAAATTATATGCACGAAAAATAGAGAATCTTAGAGGCTATTTTCGTTCAGTCTAAACCATCATGTGATATTGTTAATGACGATTATACATTAATTACACTTTCCGTATAATTCTAATATCAATATAAAGAACATCTGGTGGTGTACTCAACAAGACGACTCATCGACACTTGCAAAATACTCAATCAACATTTCACATGTTTACCTCCGCCCTGGGACCGGTGAAATGTGCCATTCTACGGACGTGGCCAATTCAGTGTCCATATTACTGGCTCGCTGGCTCAGTAAAAGCAGGTGGCAGGTCTATAATATAACCTTCTTGTAGGTACATTATACCATTATGTAGGTACAGCACACAGACACACCCATGTTATAACGTAGGTAGTTACGTACCTACAACGGAACATAACCCTATTCGCAATAACCATGCACGCACGTAACGCGCCGCGGTACGTTATCTTTATGGAATGTTATTACATGTTTGACTGGTCATAGCTTCTCTGGCACGCGCAATATTAATTTTCATATAAATATTATTCAGTCTCAACCTCTCTTTATTAGTGTATTACTCACTTACCTTTGAACGGTTTGATTTGGACCTGAAACAAAAATGCAGATGGTTAAAAATATGTTCCCCAATAATCTCCTGTGATTATCGTTCATCTATGGATACCTCCATTATGTAGTACAGATGTGAGGGATCAAAACCAATATATTGCTGGTAATGGAAATCAGAGGTCTGGTTTCAATTACTGTAGCTCATGACTTCAAATTCATATTCAAATTTATTTATTTGTAAGAATTTTGGGTAAGTATATACATACAATAGTAGCTAAGTTCTTAATGCTACGGTTTCATCAAAATTAATTAAATATTTAATTCAATTATTAATTATAAATAATATTATATTAGAATATATATATGTTTATTATATATATGTGTACATATATATATATATATAATTTATTATATAATATTTATAATCCTCCTCAACGCGTCGTATTCCTCATTACTGAGGGTCGTGACTCCCTTGCGGAATGCAGTCCAAGGGATCTGTAACATTTTTCGCCAACACCACATTTCTAATGCGTCGATGCGGTCTCTATCAGCTTTTTTCATAACCCATGTCTCAGAGCCATAGCTAAATATGGAGAACACCAACGTCTAGACAAGTTTCTTTTTTGTGTTTCGTGAGATGCTCCGGTCTCTCCATATTTTTGCAAGTTGAGCCATGGCGTTTTTGGCCATCCCTATTCGCCTTCTTATTTCCTTTTCGCAGGACCCTGTATTGCTGATGTTGGCACCCAGATAAACAAAGTCATCCACAATATCTAGGTTGAGAGCTCCCGTAAACTGCAGTTTCTTGGCTCGGTCTATCACCATTAGCTTGGTTTTCGCTTGGTTTATCTTGAGATCAAATTGCAAACTTGCGTTCTCAATTCGGGCTAGGAGGTCAGCCATTTCGGATTCGTTTGCTGCTACTAGTGTGGTGTCGTCCGCGTAGCGAAGATTTGTTATTTTAGTGCCACCAATTGAGACTCCACCTTCCCAGTCCTCGCACGTCCGACGTATGATGTATTCTCCGTACACGTTAAAGAGAATGGGAGATAAAATGCAGCCCTGTCTGACGCCTTTGGCAAAGCTAAAAGGCTTTGATGCGCAGTCCTTTACTTTGACGATGCCTTGGTTGTGCAGGTAAAGCGAGCGGATAAGCGCCACAAGGTGTTGTGGTACCCCCAGCTCTCTCAGTACGTTCCAGAGATATGACCATACAACACAGTCAAAGGCTTTGCTGTAGTCTATGAAGCACAGCATGGTGGGTGCATTGAACTCGTAGGCTTTTTCGATCAAATGGCGGATGTTCAGGATCTGCTTGCGAGTGCCCTTGCCTTTAACAAAGCCCGCCTGCTCCTGCGAGACTTCCCAATCCAGAAAGTAGCGAATTCTGTTGTTGATAATATGGAGCATTACTTTACTGGCATACGATATAAGCGCTAGAAGTCTGTAAGTACTGCATTTAGTGGTGGATCCCTTTTTTTGTAGCGGTAATATAGTCGATTTAGTGCAATCAGAGGGCCATTCACCGGTGCGCCAGTTGTTATCACAAATCTTGTGCAGAGCGTCTACACCTACAGGAGCTATTGCACGCAAAATCTCCGCTGTGAGTAGATCTGGTCCAGGGGCTTTTTTAGACTTGAGCGTGTGAATGGCGGCTGTGATTTCTGATCGGAGAATGGGCGGTTCAAGTGCGGCTCGTTCCACGTAATTGAGTCTTGCGGGGCTCTGCGTAATATTTATAATAATATATACAAAATAGTCGCACAAATATTAGTTCAATGAGGTACAATATTATTGCAATAGAAAGTAAATAACAATTGCATAGGTACATAATTATTGATGGTTTGGAGTTGCCAACATAAATGTCATATAGTCGATACTCGATCTCGCCTACTAGGTGGCACTGTAATTTTTTTCATAATCATTTCCGCGGCAGTCGATACCGAGCATCGATTGTCAATGTCGTAAACTCGTGGTAGGCCTGACTCCAGAATGCAACGACTCGCCAAATTTGTTTTTGTCTGTCCGGATGTCGGTAATCGCGTACAGATTGTATTTTTCAACTTACATTGACGAAATTTGTTATACAGTTTCTACGACTCCGTAAAATTTTGTGATTATCGGTGTTTTTAATAGATTTTTCCTAAAAAAGTTGTTAGTTGTAAAGTTGGCTGCAACGCCATCTATCCGTTGAATTTGGTAATATCAGAAGAATGTTTGTGTTCGCGAGGTCCAATGTCGCAGAATTACTAGTACATTTTATTTTTGCAAGAGTTCGCCTTTACTAACCAACTTCCGAAATAATCAGAACTGTTTGTGAACGAGTTCATCCGGGGGAGTACAGTAGTAGCCACCATAACTATTTCTACTATGAAATATAGCAATATAATACCGGTGAAATTACAGGAACAAGAGACTTAAAAACTTAATATCTCAGGGTTACGGGCGCAGTGCAATTCGGCACTTGTGATGACATGAATGTGTTATAAGTAGAGATCACCGTAAGCGGTGCTAAGGCACCAGATGAGCCTCACTTTTACCGTAACCAGATGACAAGATGATGATAAAAGAAGATTCTTAGATTGACTAAGCTTACTACTGTCCGTATATCTGACTGTCCGTCGTTGCTTGCCTAGATATCAACTTCAAATTTTCACATATGTGATTATGGCGTAAATTAAACTAATTAAAAAAAACGAAATCAATTTGTTCTGTCACACTAATATTTTTTAATTTTCGAATTAATAATAAACCAAATAATTAAATGCACTAAAATATGAAGTCATATGTACATGTATAATAGTCTGTGGTCATATCGTAATTTTATTAGACGCGGTGTACGAAATTTTATTAACTTTTTAGACGCGGGTGAAACCGCGGAGCGCAGCTAGTAGCGTACTGATGTATAGTTTAAGTTTTATTAGTAAGATTTTTTTAAGATGACGCTATGATCCAAATTGTCTCGACAAATAGTAGTAAGACAACCGGACTGAACTGCAGTGGTAGCGGGATGGACTGTAGAATATTGTGAAGTAATTGAATTGCCCTCCTGGTAGAAACATCGCCGAATGTGTCGGAGCAAATGCTGCTGACTGTGTCACACTCTAGACTCCCTAGCACCTTCAGAGTTGAGGCGGAAGAGCCCATCCACGATCTCTGTTGAAAGGGTGACGAGTGATCTCGATGGCCTCACGTACTTTACGAGGCCACAAACTTCTCTCTTGCTAGTACAGAGGCTTGTTGCTTTTGTATGTTGTTGTTTGAACTCACTAGCAATTTTAGAAGGTATAATAATAATGTTTGCATACCTGAAAGGTGGAATGTGAAGTACTTTTTAACTACTCTTGTAACTACTTTTTTGTTCACTTATATTCTGGCAAATAAATACATTTGATTTGATTCTGTCGAATCAAATAAAATGTTTTGTGCCCGAGAGATGTGCACGTTCTGCGATTGCTGATCTTGTTACATATTCTTAATGCTCCTAATGTGTTCAGTGGGCCGAGCACGAAAATCTGGTTAAGAGTAACGTAATCGCATCGTAAATGTATTTAGTA
This sequence comes from Selenia dentaria, assembly GCA_917880725.1. Lineage (NCBI taxonomy): Eukaryota > Metazoa > Arthropoda > Insecta > Lepidoptera > Geometridae > Selenia > Selenia dentaria. Next base: position 1,731,785 of record OU862892.1, on the reverse strand, counting down.
TAAACTGTCATCTTTTACAATAGTGGCACAGACAATTCATAGTTTGTACTTACTACGTAAACGATACGATAACGTTACACTTAAGCAGATTTTCGTGCTTGACCCACTGTTAGTCTAGTTGCGATATTGCGTCGAGTCTCTCCCACGTATCTTTTACCGCAGTCACGCTACACAGTGTTACCTCCAGGACACCTCCTGTAGACCCCCGGTACATTCATACGGTCCTTGTCTTATGGTGAGCGTAGCGCTTGCCGCAGTTGAGCCGGAGGAGGACGGGAAAATGTCCCGATTTTATACTTCCTCCGTAAGAGATATCCGATTATGACCGTTACTTCTCTTACGAATGGCAGATACAGCGGCGATTGTTCCACTGTAAGTGGCCGCTTTCATTCCATGGTGAAACACTCGGATCTCGGCCACACCGTCGCCAATCGTAGCCATTGTCCTCAAGTACACCCCTCCGTGCTCAAGCTCCTTCTCTATACATTGGGGGTCGATAACATCGATTAATTACGTGAGCAAAGTCCGTTTTAATATTAAATTATTTGTGTCAAATGCACGAGAAGTTTCAAACTGTAATAACTCCATTTGGTTCAAGAGGATTGCATAGCTAGTACTTGTCCATACTAAAAGAAATAACTCTTTTCTACCTCTTAACATTGTCCGATTTCAGTGTTTTTTTTTCATGCAATCAACACAATGATGTTGATTACATGACACATTTGGTTATTTTTAGTTCTAAAAGAGTAATTTTATAGTACTTTGAAATACTAAAAAAATCAAAACGTACGTACAGGCATATAGTAAACCATGTGATGATTACACAAAATCACTGAAATCGGACAATGTTAAGAGCTAGAAAAGAGTTATTTCTTTTAGCATGGAAAGTACTAACAATGCAATCCTCTTAAAGTATCAAAGGGCATGGCACATTGCTCGTAAGTCCGATATCGGTTGAAAAAGTACGGTTCCTGAACCGTAAACCTTAGTTAAGGCCACGCAGTGAAAAACGCAGAGACCTTGTGAAATGTAGTTAGTCCTGCACGACCGTTTAAATCCGCTGCCTAGTTAAATTACGATGCTCAGTGGGCCTAGCACGAAAGAACGTAAGTGTAACGTAACGTGTCGTTCACGTGAAACGATACAAACTGTCCTTTATCTAGGGCAACTGTGACACAGACAACTCATAGTTTGTACGCCGAAGCTTGACGGGTAGACGCTTACAGTACTAACACTTTATCGCTAATTGTTTGTGCTACGGCCTCTGTTCATCGATGAAATCTAGAGATATACATTGAATCAGGATTTCTGTCGATTCCAGTGAAATAGTGATCAAACGCGAGCTTATTTCGAACTAGGTGGGCCGCCGGCGGCTTCGCTCGCGTAGCCTCGCGGGATTCGGCGCCTCTAAAATAAAATATCACCTACCTGCTACTGCTAGTGAAACTTCTATCAAAATCAGTAATTGCGGAGATTAGCCGGAACAAACAGACAGATTTTCTTTGTTATACCGAGAATACTTTTATATCTATTAAGAAAACTGTTGTTATTTTGACATCACAAACATAATAGTTGTTTTTCTAGTTAAATAAATATATTTTAGTCGCAGTTATTAATTATTATTATACAAAGTTATTTAAAAAGTATTATCACCGAAGACTCTTAAAAAATTCCCAAACATAAATTATATTACGCATTATTCTTTATTTCCATCTTGTTTCTGTAACTAATGTTATTTATTCGTACGCCGATATTCGATATGTACTCATTATGTCAAAAAATCCATTATCAGACCAATTGTTTGTAGAATACATTAATACTTCATCAGTCGAACGACCCAGACACAATAGAAATTTCATTGTTATATTGACAATCGACTGGTGAGGGGTTAAACTATCACAACTTTTTTTAAATAAAAATATGCATGTTATTTGAAATTAATTAATTAGTCCAGGATTTTGATGAATGGTATATAAATTGGTAACAATCGAAAATAGTTCGGCTGGGGGCTTGTTTCTCAATTTTCTAAAGATCTGAATGAAACTTGACAAAAAAAACTCTTAACAAAACAATTGCCGAAACCCGGGATCGAACCAGGGACCTTTAGATCTTCAGTCTAACGCTCTCCCAACTGAGCTATTTCGGCTGGTGAGAGTAACGTCAAAACAACTGAACCTATCCTTTTGTGACACATAATAAAATTAATATTCCATCTATTTTAAAATGATTTTCCATACATTTTATACACTAACTTTACTGTTTAGAAATTCAAACACTGCCTGAATAATATTTTATTTACAGTAACTAAACAAAATTGTGTATTCAATGTTGTTTGTAATCATTTCTTTGGATTACAATTAACTATTTACTGGGTGTATTGAACTAATCAAGTACCCAAGTTACAAAATGAGCCTTAGTGACACCATCTGTGAGGTTTTTCTGGAATCAAAATATATTTCATAGATGGCGCTGTGCATAACATCAACAAAAGGATTGGCAGCATTTACACATATTCTGGATATGATATGATGTAATAAAATTACCTTGTGGCTGGAGTAAGTAGTTGTGGAAACAGTAATCTTGTGAGAAAAAGTATTACGAGAGTGATCTTTTTAACCCCTTCTCAAGCAAACTGACTCTGAATACTTAATATTCTGGGAACAACCAATATTACCTACTTCTTTATTTTTTCCATTCTATTCATTATGGTACACTTATAGAGCTTTTTGTGCTAGGCCCACTGACCAGTTAAGTTTCATTATAATAATGTATTATTAAAATATTATAAATAGATTCAAATGGTTGCAAAGTCATAAAAGTAAGGCATATAACATACTTGCTTCCTCGGCGTCCACTTGAACAGCTTTGTCAGCTGCTACTTGGCCGGTATCATCTAACACTACTCCACAACTCTTGTAAAGCTGACTGCGAAGTCTCATGAGCTTTTCTTTTTCTTGATAAGCATTAATCTCATCCTGAAATTAATAAAAAAATTCATTGAAAATCTTATTATTGTCTTGTTTGTGACATTTGTGGATAAGCCACCATAATTCACCAGAGTAACATAGAACTGTAGACTATCTAACGAAGGAGTATTGTATGGTTAACAGAGCTTGCTCAATGGTTATCATACAGTTAACTAAATAAATTCCAATTCACAGCTGATACAAAATGGTACTAATTACAAGACACAAAAATAAAAATATATTTACAAGATATGCAATTAAAATGTGTTATGTACATAAATATCTACAACTTAATGTGTTTTTTTTAGATATATTTACATAGTGTATTTATAAATGGAGTAAGAATGCACCAAAGGATAGAAGACAACACAGTGTGATATGGGCACATCAGCATAGCGCTGCTCGCCCATAACTCAAATAAATAAATTAATAATTACTGTCTCCCATCAACATATTTATTAGTAACACTCTTCAACAAAAATTTTCAGAATTCTTAAATGTAAGAAGATAAGTTTAGAGTTAGTAAACATGGTCTCGTTTTTCAATCAACTAAAGCTCAATATTCCATCTTTGAACTGCACATGTCTTAATCATGTTCGCGAGGTTACTCCAGCCAGTTTTACATTCCAAAATGACTTAAAAGTTCCAATTTCAATGTATGTAGTAGTAGAACTAACTTCGTAAAAGGAGGTTGTTCTCAGTTCATCAGAATCTATTTTATTAAAGATTTTTACTTGAAGGCGCCTAAACCGATTTTAGAAATTCTTCTTTTGTTTGAAAGGGTTCCAGGTGGTTCCATTGGCACCAAGTCAGGATCGGATGATGGGATCCCAGAAAAATCGAGGGCAGCCCATATATTTTGTAGAGATGCATAATGTGTTTCAGATATTTTCTAAAACTATTAAAGTATTTGTGTCTGGCACCCATCCAAGAATAGTTTTTACACTTTCAAATTATGTAAACCAATTTTGATGATTCTCCTTTTAATTTTAAAGCAAGTGCTTTTTAACACAGCACAGTGCAGTGTATGCAACATGCTATACACACCACTGCAGCTGCTCGACCTTATGCCTGCATATCCCACCATCGGTAACGATGACGCAAGAGATTTTCTATCAAACTATGATAGCAATTATATGCTGTACCTTTGCCTCTTATTCTAAATAATCACATGTTTTGGACACATAAAACTATTCTTTGATTATCTCAACAAGTGTCGATGTCAATATAACAATGAAATTTCTATTGTGTCTGGCCGCATGACCTTTGATGCATTATGATAAAGTGAAAAACAATGTAAAAAACTAATACAATTTTATTAACATTTTAATCAATTTCATAAAATTAAAATTTTTAATTGTATGTGCAATATGACAAATAACCCTTATCACTACTACACTACATTATCCATATTATTCATTTTATCCGAATAGTAATAGGGCCAATATCACGATATTATTTTTGACTGATTCCGGATAGCATGCCCTATGTGTGATAAAGTCTAGTCAATGTAAGGTACTCCAGGAAGATATAGTGGAATATTATAACGAAGCTGATCGCATGTCTATACAAAAGAATTCTTCGTTTCGAGAGTTATGTAAAATTTTAAAGAAAACATAGTAGGTATCTACTTACTTTCAACTCATTCAACTTTGAGTGAGATCTGCTAGAATAACACTGTCTCAAATGAGCCTCAGGCCACTTCTCGTCTCTATGGATTAGTACAGAAGGTGCAGACCCTTTCACCCTCATAGTGTGATGCTTCTGTCTCAGCTCTTGGGAGCGTCGAACTGAACGCGGCGGGGACAACGCAGGGTCTAGGGATTTTAAAGTCCTGCGAGGTTTTACAACAGTTCGTCTCACATGCTTTTCCGGAGACGATTCTACTTTATAATCATTCAATACAATTGGAAGATCACTAAAAACTGCGGAACTAACATTCGAAACAGGCACCTTCCCGCCAAGATGCACTGAAGACGGTGTTTCGTGACGCGTAACGAAAGAGCTAGTTTTGTTGTTTCTTGACCTATTATAAACACGAGGCATGACTCTGTCGTACTTTTGGAATACCTTATTTGTATTTTTAGACATTGTTACCACAGCGAATGCAAATATTGCAAATTCAACAACAAGTAACAACACAAACCCCAAAATAAACAATTTCTTCTTCTTCTTCTTATGTGGCTTTTTAACGTGGAAAGACGTTACTCTGCCAGTGTCATGTTTTGGCGGATATTTTGCCCTTGTACTCCCCCAACCCTGAAGGAGTGACCATTGTACGGTACGGAATCAAATGAAAGTAATATGAATATCAAAAGTATTAAAAACTGGTTTCGCTTTTACAAACGTATATTTTTGGTTTTAATAAAATTACATAACATATAAATAAATGGTGTGAAAACAAGCGATAAAAGAGAGTTAATATCAGTACCTAGGTCTAGCGATATCAGAATTAAGTTTATCATACAAAGAAGAACTTAACTTAGGACATGAAAAGAAAATGTGATTTAAAGTACCGTCATCTAGGCCACACTCACAAAGCGAATGATCCCTGACCCTGATTTTAGCAAGAAACACGGCAGAACAAACGTGACCTAGGCGCAAACGAATTACGGTGGAAGTGACCCATTTCTCAGCATTTTTAAACTTAAAAAACCAAGGTTTTGAAGGTATGGTAGGCTGAATTAAGCCAAAATGCCTACCTTTGATCATTCTTGTTCGATTCCAAATATTCGACCATTTATCATTTAACTGCACTTTTGCAGAGTTACGTAAATTGCGAAAAAAACAGTTGCAGTATGATTCCAGCCCCAAATCAGTAGTCTGCTTAGCAAAATTATCTGCAATTTAATTACCTTTAATGCCACTATGGCCTGGTATCCAAGCTAAAACTACTTCGATACCAGCTAAATAACATCTATAAAGAATTTCTCTAATTTTCAAATTAGTGTGTAGGTAACATATCCTTCGCACGAAATGGAAATTTATAAATGTCCTGTAAACAACTAAGAGAATCCGAAAATATGATGCATTTATTTAATTTATAAGGTTCGACATATTTAACAGCTTCTAAAATTGCCACTGATTCACCTGAATAAACAGATAAACTAGACGAACATTTAAAGTTAAGTATAATACGATACCTAGGTATCCAAACAGCTGCTCCGACATAACCATTACTCGTTAATCTAGACGCGTCCGTAAAAACCGAAAGCCAACCTGCCCAAGAACGATCTAAAATATCAAGAAACTTTTTATCCGCACCAGGAGAGTTCTTATCAACGCCAAAATTTAAAATAATATTAGGTCTGAAAACTAAACACTCATAGGGAACAGTAAAAATGGGTTGTATAGTAAATTGATAAATAGTGTGAGACAAATTAAATAAATTGTTGTGTGAATTCAAAATACATGGAGGATCCTTGTGACGCCAGTAACGAGAGGATGAAACTAAATTAGTAAGACAAATTAACTTCTGTAAAATTGGATGATTAGAAAATTGAGCAACAATAAAAAAATAACGATCAGAAAGATACTGACGACGAAGATAAAGAGGGGGCTCTACGCATTCATACTACGAGGCATGACTCTGCCGTACTTTTGGAATACCTTATTTGCATTTTTAGACATTGTTACCACAGCGAATGCAAATATTGCAAATTCAACAACAAGTAACAACACAAACCCCAAAATAAACAATTTATTTATTTACACATGACAAATTTGAAGCTTGTAACAAGGTGACATTGACATCAAAAAAAAGATATGACGGCTACGTTCTGGCAAGCGCCCTTAACGCAAACAACTGTCGCGCCCCGGTTTGCCGTTCCCTTTGGTTGACAGTGACAACTCTCAATGACCACCTAAGATCCGCGAGCGTTGTGAGCGCGGCGTGAGCGTATTCGGTAACGTCATTGATGACGTATCGAGCGCCGCGAGGGATTTCGGCGCTTCTCGGAACGTAGCCGATATGATGACATAATTTGCGACACTCAAAACAAGTCTCAGAGGCCATAGGTACATAAAGAATCTAATTATATAATAATAATAATAATAAAACCGCAGAGGCAGCTTTGTGGCGAGCCGTCGGTGAGTGGCGACACCGTGGACCCTGATTCTCCCTGGGGCTAAATAAGACCCCTGACCCCCCGGCTTGCCTTAAATGGCCGTCTGGGGGTGGAGACGCAAGAGCAAGTAACAAAAAGCTCCAAGGGTGCAAGTGTTAAAGGGCATAACGCCGGTAGTAGCGCTCTAGTGAAACCGCAGCACACCTCTTGACACCCTTTAGCCATCCACACCAACGTTGCCTCTTTTGTCACCATTAATGGTGGCCTTATGGGGGGCCCGTTTAGTGGGTGGCAATTATTCACCAGCCTAAATATTTTAACATGAGACTAAAATTGGTAAGTGCCGTAGTCTCGTCCATAGCCCACTATCTCCCGTACCACTAATAAGTACATATCAATAGCCATGCCATTTTACCCATTTTTGTAATAGATATAAGTACCATGTATCTGAGGATTTCAAATCTAACTGGGCCCGTCCTATATGTCAATCTACAGAGCCACGGAGCGATAACTCCAACACACCCGTACGATACGGCGCGGTTGAGACGCCACCGGTGACTGCTGCGCTCTGTGAAGACAGGGTCAAAACGCTACTGCGCAACAGTGGCCGTAAGGCCGCTGCCTCGGTAAGCCCGTCTGTGGTCAATAAAATTATTAAAAGGGGATATAAGTGACATGAAGGCTCACATGGTAAATCTAACAGATCGCCGAAAACAATGTTTTGATCGTATTGAAGAACAGGATAAAAAATTGGAGAATACCCAGTCGAGGCTTCGGTTACTAGAAGAGCGGCAAAATGAGATTTTTATGTGCCGTAACACAATAACGGAACTGCGTCACGAACTGTAGGTCTACCATGAGTTTACAACATTGACACGAATCGATGCTCGCTATCGACTGCCGCAAAAAATGTATGAAAAAAAGAACAGTGCCTCCTCGCGGTCAATTGTAGAACTAAAATTGACAGCGAGAACGCCAATCACAAGCTTAATAAGTAAGCGATATCGAGTATCGACTATAGATGACATTTATGTTGCCAACTCATGGTACAGGCTCTGAACACGCGAACACAAGCTAGCTTACGCAATGAGATTGAAATATCCGGGTTGAATGAGACTGCTAACGAAAACCCTATGCATTTGATACAGTTGATCTCACAACAAATCAGCGCTACTGTCGAAAAAAACGATATCGATTTTGTGACCCGCGTCGGCCCACGAAGATGCGAAAATGCAAACGATAAAGGAGCCACTATAGACAGTACCGACCCTGCCAAACACAGCACGCTCCCCCGTCCTCTGATTGTTCACTTTCTTCGCCGACATGACCGGGAAGCTTTTTTAAAAGCAAGCAAAGTAAGACGTAATTTGACCTGCGCTGACATAATCACACAAGGGCCTGCTATAAATGTCTATATCAATGAGCGCCTTACACAGGAATCCAGACATTTATTTCGCGCAGCCAGACAGCATGCCAAATCAGTAGACTACAAATTTTGCTGGGTCAGAAATGGTACAATTTACGTACGAAAGCGAGAAGGTAACCCAGCTATATCAATCAGGACCATGGACGAGCTCCGACAGCAGTTCTACTCTCCAACTACATAATCGACCTTTCAGACGTAATTACTTTCCTACTGCTGATATTCATTTATGAATATAATAATATAATATAATATATATAGGTAATCATAATTACCTATTTTGCTAAAATTGTCATTTTGACAAATAATGTAACTATAGTCATATTATTACTTCATATATTTCTTGTAGCCACTAATTGTAAAACTATTACGCACTCACCATTACACACCCACTCACCATCACACACCCACTCACACACATTCGAACGCCGCGCCGAACTTCAATGCTAAAGTTACATACGCATTCACAGATTTTAATGATAGTGTAATAGATTTTTTTTATGAACTAATGAAGTCTTGGATTCAGACCCTAACATCTTCATAATTTCATTACTACGAGTATAGTGATGGCTTTACTTAGCCTTGGCCATGATAACAATGAAACCGTAGGTATAGATTGTCATTCACTTGAAACCGTGGAACTCTGCAAAAATTTATTACTAAATTTGATAATAAATTTAAAATACTTTCCTTTAATGTGAGATGCTTCAACTGCAATTTTGATAAGTTTGTGGTGACTCTTCAACAATTACACGCTGATATAGACATTATAGTGTTGACAGAATGTTGGCTCAGCGATGGCTCAACACTAGATCCTCTGCCGGGATATAATGCTCACCGCACCACGGTACAACAAAATAAAAACGGTGGAGTTGTTATATACTCGAAATGTACACATACTACCTCAATTCATGAACCAAAAATTTATGATGCTGACGCACTTCTTGTAACAATAGACAACAAATTTGCAATACTGGGAGTTTATAGATTTCCTGCTACAAAGGTGTCAAACTTAGACCCTTGATTCCACTCTCTGCTCCTTGAAAAGCTACCCTTAACTGGCTATCGCAGAGGATATGAACGTACCTAGATATCGTCAATAAATTCAACACTCATCACTGTGACTATCTTGACATCAATGTTTGAGATCGCTAAAGCCTGCGTTAGTGCTTTGAAATGTAATACTTTAAAAATCACAAGGGTTGCGATGTCAATGCGAAAGTTCAAGTATTTCTAAATAATGCTTCTTTCGGTTGGATGGTACTGTTAATTGTCCAATAGATAACGCTCCATCCCCGCAAGACGATTAGTCAAATAGAGGGTTAAAATTCGATGCTCGGACCAGATTCTCAGTGGCCTAGTTGGTCAATGGCATCTGACACGGATAGTCAGAAGACGAATCCCGTCCGAGAATGTGAATTTTTCTCTCTATAAATTTCAATGTTTGAGATCGCTAAAGCAGGCGTTAGTGCTTTGAAAAGTATTAACTTTAAAAATCACAAGGGTTGCGATGTCAATGCAAAAGTTCAAGTATTTTTAAATAATGCTTCTTTCGGTGGGATGGTACTGTTAACTGTCCAATAGATAACGCTCCATCCCCGCAAGACGATTAGTCAAATAGAGGGTTAAAATTCGATGCTCGGACCAGATTCTCGGTGGCCTAGTTGGTCAATGGCATCTGACACGGATAGTCAGAAGACGAATCCCGTCCGAGAATGTGAATTTTTCTCTCTATAAATTTCAATGTTTGAGATCGCTAAAGCTGGCGTTAGTGCTTTGAAAAGTAATACTATAAAAATCACAAGGGTTGCAATGTCAATGCAAAAGTTCAAGTATTTTTAAATAATGCTTCTTCCGGTGGGATGGTACTGTTAACTGTCCAATAGATGTCGCTCCGTCCCCGCAAGACGATTAGTCAAATAGAGAGTTAAAATTCGATGCTCGGACCAGATTCTCGAAGGCCTAGTTGGTCAATGGCATCTGACACGGATAGTCAGAAGACGCGGGTTCGAATCCCGTCCGAGGATGTGAATTTTTCTCTCTATAAATTTCAATGTTTGAGATCGCTAAAGCAGGCGTTAGTGCTTTGAAAAGTAATACTTTAAATAAAATCGTTAAGTCTTGAGATGCTGCACTATAGCTGGCAGTTCTACGTAGCATCTCAGGCGTTTTCGACTTCAGGATCACTAAAGCGATTAAAACTGTACAGTTCTGCAGCTACAAGGTCATACAGCCATAGTTCTAGTCATAAACTTGGAAAAAATTACAAAAAAGTCGTCAAGTCTTGAGATGCTGCTCTATAGCTGGCAGTTCTACCTAGAATCTCAGGCGTCCTCGACTCTAAGAGCACTAATGCGATTGAAATTGTACAGTTCTGCAGCCACAAGGTCATACAGCCATAGTTCTAGTCATAAACTTGGAAAAAAATTACAATAATATCGTCAAGTCTTGAGATGCTGCTCTATAGCTGGCAGTTCTAAGAAGCATCTCAGGCGTTCTCGACTCCAGGAGCACTAATACAATTGTAACTGCACAGTTCTGCAGCTACAAGGTCATACAGCCATAGTTCTAGTCATTAACTTGGTGAAAACTGTAAATAAAATCACTAAGTCTTGAGATTCTGCACTATAGCTGGCAGTTCTACGAAGCATCTCAAGCGTTTTCAACTTCAGAAGCACTAAAGCAATTAAAACTGTACAGTTCTGCAGCCACAAGGTCATAAAGCCATAGTTCTAGTCATGAACCTGGATTTTTTTTAATTAAAATCATTAAGCCTTGGATGCTGCACTATATCTGGCATTTCTACGTAGAATCTCAGGCGTCCTCGACTCTAGGAGAACTAATGCGATTGAAATTATACAGTTCTGCAGCCACAAGATCATACAGCCATAGTTCTAGTCATAAACTTGGAAAAAACTGTACATAAATCAATAAGACTGGAGATGCTGCACTATAGCTGGCAGTTCTACGTAGCATCTCAGGCGTTTTAGACTCCGAGAGCACTAATACGACTGAAAATGCAAAGTTCTGCAGCTACAATGTCATAAAGCCATAGTTCTAGTCATAAACTTGGAAAAAAAAGACGTGTGGCACTCGGAGACTGCCGCGATAAAGCTATTGCATAGCTGTTTTTATCAACTTATGCAATTATAATTATTTAACCAATGCCATCTAGAGGCGAGTTGCTGAACTAAAATGACATGGGTGATATTTCAAAAATTCATTAAAAGTACTGTTATTCATCGATAGATGCCAAATCAACTTATGCAATTATAATTATTTAACCAATGCCATCTAGAGGCGAGTTACTGAACTAAAGAGACAAGCGTGATATTTCAAAAAGTCATTAAAAGTTAATTTATTGATTTAGGCGTTACTTTGCGGAAATCCATTATAAAAAAAACGATATTAAAAAAATATTTAGTGACACTTCCGCTGAAAAGAAAACAATGATTTTTGGCCAATTTGGGAGCGTGCACCACCCTCGTCGAGCGCTAGACCGACAGTCAGTCCTGTCGGTCTAGCACTCGACGAGTCAACATCTCCTGAGGATGCCTCGTGTAGAGGCGAAACACGTGTCGAATCGGTTTTGGTTTATTTGGGGTTTCTTGTGTTTTTTATTTTGTATTCTTCCTTTTAGCATTTTATGCGGGAGGGAGGGTAGTGCACGCTCCCAAATAGGCCAAAAATCATTGTTTTCTCTTCAGCGGAAGTGTCACTAAATATTTTTTAAATACGGTTTTTTTTTCATTAAAAGTTCTGCTATTCATCGATAGATGGAGTCGGAGTGGGGGGTGTTAGGTTATTTTCGTTACGGAATTTCTGGATTCGGTCTCCACGCTCAAGAAGCTATGCAATAGCTTAAAAGTAACTAAAATCATTAAGTCTTGAGATGCTGCACTATAGCTGGCAGTTCTATGTAACATCTCAGGCATTCTCGACTCGAGGAGCACTGTTGCGATTGAAACTCTACAGTTCTGCAGCCACAAGATCATACGGCCATAGTTCTAGTCATTCACTTGGAAAAACTGTACATAAAATCAATAAGTCTTGAGATGCTGCACTATAGCTGGCAGTTCTACGTAGCATCTCAGGCGTTTTCGACTTCAGGAGCACTAAAGCGATTAAAACTGTACAGTTCTGCAGCCACAAGTCATACAGCCATAGTTCTAGTCATATACTTGAAAACAATAACAATAAAATCGTCACGTCTTGAGATGCTGCTCTATAGCTGGCAGTTTTACCTAGAATCTCAGGCGTCCTCGACTCTAGGAGCACTAATGCGATTGAAATTGTACAGTTCTGCAGCCACAAGGTTATACAGCCATAGTTCTAGTCATAAACTTGGAAAGAATGCAAATAAAATCATTAAGTCTTGAGATAAAGCACTATAGCTGGCAGTTCTATGTAGCATCTCAGGCGTTCTCGACTCGAGGAGCACTAATACGATTGAAACTGTACAGTTCTGCAGTCACAAGAACATACGGCCATAGTTCTATTCATATACTTGAAAAAATTACAATAAAATCGTCAAGTCTTGAGATGCTGCATTAAAGCTGGCAGTTCTACGTAGCATCTCAGGCGTTTTCGACTTCAGGAACACTAAAGCGATTAAAACTGTACAGTTCTGCAGCCACGAGGTCATACAGCCATAGTTCTAGTCATAAACTTGGAAAAAATTGACAATAAAATCGTCAAGTCTTGAGCTGCTGCTCTATAGCTGGCAGTTCTACGTAGAATCTCAGGTGTCTTCGACTCTTGGAGCACTAATGCGATTGAAATTGTCATACAGCCATAGTTCTAGTCATAAACTTGGAAAAATTGCAAATAAAATCATTAAGTGTTGAGATGCTGCACTATAGCTGACAGTTCTACGTAGAATCTCAGGCGTCTTCGACTCCAGGAGCACGAATACGATTGAAACTGCACAGTTCTGCAGCCACAAGGACATACAGCCTTAGTTCTAGTCATAAACTTGAAAAAAAGTCAATAAAATCGTTAAGTCTTGAGATGCTGCACTATAGCTGGCAGTTCCACGAAGCATCTCAAGCGTTCTTGACTATAGGAATACTAATACTATTGAAACTACAAAGTTCTGCAGCCACAAGGTCATACAGCCATAGTTGCAGTCATAAACTTGAAAAAATTTAAAAAAAATCATTTCTGGTCATACACTTGGAAAAAAAAGACAATAAAATTGTCAAGTCTTGAGATGCTGCTCTATAGCTGGCAGTTCTACGAAGCATCTCAGGCGTTTTCAACTTCAGAAGCACTAAAGCAGTTAAAACTGTACAGTTCTGCAGCCACAAGGTCATAAAGCCATAGTTCTAGACATGAACCTGGAAAAAATTTTATTAAAATTATTAAGCCTTGGATGCTGCACTATAGCTGGCATTTCTACGTAGAATCTCAGGCGTCCTCGACTCTAGGAGAACTAATGCGATTGAAATTGTACAGTTCTGCAGCCACAAGATCATACAGCCATAGTTCTAGTCATAAACTTGGAAAAAACTGTACATAAATCAATAAGACTTGAGATGCTGCACTATAGCTGGCAGTTCTACGTAGCATCTCAGGCGTTCTCGACTCCAGGAGCACTAATACAATTGTAACTGCACAGTTCTGCAGCTACAAGGTCATACAGCCATAGTTCTAGTCATTAACTTGGTGAAAACTGTAATTAAAATCACTAAGTCTTGAGATTCTGCACTATAGCTGGCAGTTCTACGAAGCATCTCAAGCGTTTTCAACTTCAGAAGCACTAAAGCAATTAAAACTGTACAGTTCTGCAGCCACAAGGTCATAAAGCCATAGTTCTAGTCATGAACCTGGATTTTTTTTAATTAAAATCATTAAGCCTTGGATGCTGCACTATATCTGGCATTTCTACGTAGAATCTCAGGCGTCCTCGACTCTAGGAGAACTAATGCGATTGAAATTGTACAGTTCTGCAGCCACAAGATCATACAGCCATAGTTCTAGTCATAAACTTGGAAAAAACTGTACATAAATCAATAAGACTGGAGATGCTGCACTATAGCTGGCAGTTCTACGTAGCATCTCAGGCGTTTTAGACTCCGAGAGCACTAATACGACTGAAAATGCAAAGTTCTGCAGCTACAATGTCATAAAGCCATAGTTCTAGTCATAAACTTGGAAAAAAAAGACGCGTGGCACTCGGAGACTGCCGCGATAAAGCTATTGCATAGCTGTTTTTATCAACTTATGCAATTATAATTATTTAACCAATGCCATCTAGAGGCGAGTTGCTGAACTAAAATGACATGCGTGATATTTCAAAAATTCATTAAAAGTACTGTTATTCATCGATAGATGCCAAATCAACTTATGCAATTATAATTATTTAACCAATGCCATCTAGAGGCGAGTTACTGAACTAAAGAGACAAGCGTGATATTTCAAAAAGTCATTAAAAGTTAATTTATTGATTTAGGCGTTACTTTGCGGAAATCCATTATAAAAAAAAACGATATTAAAAAAATATTTAGTGACACTTCCGCTGAAAAGAAAACAATGATTTTTGGCCAATTTGGGAGCGTGCACCACCCTCGTCGAGCGCTAGACCGACAGTCAGTCCTGTCGGTCTAGCACTCGACGAGTCAACATCTCCTGAGGATGCCTCGTGTAGAGGCGAAACACGTGTCGAATCGGTTTTGGTTTATTTGGGGTTTCTTGTGTTTTTTATTTTGTATTCTTCCATTTAGCATTTTATGCGGGAGGGAGGGTAGTGCACGCTCCCAAATAGGCCAAAAATCATTGTTTTCTTTTCAGCGGAAGTGTCACTAAATATTTTTTAAATACGGTTTTTTTTCATTAAAAGTTCTGCTATTCATCGATAGATGGAGTCGGAGTGGGGGGTGTTAGGTTATTTTCGTTACGGAATTTCTGGATTCGGTCTCCACGCTCAAGAAGCTATGCAATAGCTTAAAAGTAACTAAAATCATTAAGTCTTGAGATGCTGCACTATAGCTGGCAGTTCTATGTAACATCTCAGGCATTCTCGACTCGAGGAGCACTGTTGCGATTGAAACTGTACAGTTCTGCAGCCACAAGATCATACGGCCATAGTTCTAGTCATTCACTTGGAAAAACTGTACATAAAATCAATAAGTCTTGAGATGCTGCACTATAGCTGGCAGTTCTACGTAGCATCTCAGGCGTTTTCGACTTCAGGAGCACTAAAGCGATTAAAACTGTACAGTTCTGCAGCCACAAGTCATACAGCCATAGTTCTAGTCATATACTTGAAAACAATAACAATAAAATCGTCAAGTCTTGAGATGCTGCTCTATAGCTGGCAGTTTTACCTAGAATCTCAGGCGTCCTTGACTCTAGGAGCACTAATGCGATTGAAATTGTACAGTTCTGCAGCCACAAGGTTATACAGCCATAGTTCTAGTCATAAACTTGGAAAGAATGCAAATAAAATCATTAAGTCTTGAGATAAAGCACTATAGCTGGCAGTTCTATGTAGCATCTCAGGCGTTCTCGACTCGAGGAGCACTAATACGATTGAAACTGTACAGTTCTGCAGTCACAAGAACATACGGCCATAGTTCTATTCATATACTTGAAAAAATTACAATAAAATCGTCAAGTCTTGAGATGCTGCATTAAAGCTGGCAGTTCTACGTAGCATCTCAGGCGTTTTCGACTTCAGGAACACTAAAGCGATTAAAACTGTACAGTTCTGCAGCCACGAGGTCATACAGCCATGGTTCTAGTCATAAACTTGGAAAAAATTGACAATAAAATCGTCAAGTCTTGAGCTGCTGCTCTATAGCTGGCAGTTCTACGTAGAATCTCAGGTGTCTTCGACTCTTGGAGCACTAATGCGATTGAAATTGTCATACAGCCATAGTTCTAGTCATAAACTTGGAAAAATTGCAAATAAAATCATTAAGTGTTGAGATGCTGCACTATAGCTGACAGTTCTACGTAGAATCTTAGGCGTCTTCGACTCCAGGAGCACGAATACGATTGAAACTGCACAGTTCTGCAGCCACAAGGACATACAGCCTTAGTTCTAGTCATAAACTTGAAAAAAAGTCAATAAAATCGTTAAGTCTTGAGATGCTGCACTATAGCTGGCAGTTCCACGAAGCATCTCAAGCGTTCTTGACTATAGGAATACTAATACTATTGAAACTACAAAGTTCTGCAGCCACAAGGTCATACAGCCATAGTTGCAGTCATAAACTTGAAAAAATTTAAAAAAAATCATTTCTAGTCATACACTTGGAAAAAAAAGACAATAAAATTGTCAAGTCTTGAGATGCTTCTCTATAGCTGGCAGTTCTACGAAGCATCTCAGGCGTTTTCAATTTCAGAAGCACTAAAGCAGTTAAAACTGTACAGTTCTGCAGCCACAAGGTCATAAAGCCATAGTTCTAGACATGAACCTGGAAAAAAAATTATTAAAATTATTAAGCCTTGGATGCTGCACTATAGCTGGCATTTCTACGTAGAATCTCAGGCGTCCTCGACTCTAGGAGAACTAATGCGATTGAAATTGTACAGTTCTGCAGCCACAAGATCATACAGCCATAGTTCTAGTCATAAACTTGGAAAAAACTGTACATAAATCAATAAGACTTGAGATGCTGCACTATAGCTGGCAGTTCTACGTAGCATCTCAGGCGTTCTCGACTCCAGGAGCACTAATACAATTGTAACTGCACAGTTCTGCAGCTACAAGGTCATACAGCCATAGTTCTAGTCATTAACTTGGTGAAAACTGTAAATAAAATCATTAAGTCTTGAGATGCTGCACTAAAGCTGGCAGTTCTACGTAGCATCTCAGCCTTTCTCGATTCCAGGAGCACTTAACAATTGAATCTGTACAGTTCTGCAGCCACAAGGTCATACAGCCATAGTTCTAGTCATAAACTTGAAAAAAACTGTACATAAATCAATAAGACTTGAGATGCTGCACTATAGCTGGCAGTTCTACGTAGCATCTCAGGCGTTCTCGACTCCAAGAGCACTCATACGACTGAAAACGCAAAGTTCTGCAGCCACAAGATCATACAGCTATAGTTCTAGTCATGAACTTGGAAAATTATGTAAATAAAATCATTAAGTCTTGAGATGCTGCACTATAGCTGGCAGTTCTACGTAGCATCTCAGCCTTTCTCGATTCCAGGAGCACTTAACAATTGAATCTGTACAGTTCTGCAGCCACAAGGTCATACAGCCATAGTTCTAGTCATAAACTTGGAATTTTTTTAATTATAATCATTAAGTCTTAAGCTGCTGCACTATAGCTGGCAGTTCTAAGAAGCATCTCAGGCGTTCTCGACTCCAGGAGAACTAATGCGATTGAAACTGTACAGTTCTGCAGCCATAAGGTCAAACAGTCATAGTTCTAGTCATTAACTTGAAAAAAAAATGTCAATAAAATCGTTAAGTCTTGAGATGCTGCTCTATAGCTGGCAAATCTACGTAGTATCTCAGGCGTTCTCGATTCCAGCTGCACTAATACGATTGAAACTGTACAGTTCTGTAGCCACAAGGTCATACAGCCATAGTTCTAGTCAAATTTTGAAAAAAATACAATAAAATCGTTAAGTCTTGAGATGCTGCACTATAGCTGTTAGTTCTACGTAGCATCTCAGGCGTTCTCGACTCCAGGAGCACTAATACGATTGAAACTGTCTGCCTGACGCCACCTGAACACCTGAGATACTACGTAGAACTGCCAGCTATAGTGCAGCATCTCAAGACTTAACGATTTTATTGACATTGTTTTTCATGTTTATGACTAGAACTCTGGCCGTA
Organism: Selenia dentaria; assembly: GCA_917880725.1. Lineage (NCBI taxonomy): Eukaryota > Metazoa > Arthropoda > Insecta > Lepidoptera > Geometridae > Selenia > Selenia dentaria. The sequence goes on along the minus strand of OU862892.1, from coordinate 1,713,528 downwards.
TGACCTTGTAGCTGCAGAACTGTGCAGTTTCAATCGAATTATTGCTGCTGGAGTCGAGAACGCCTGATATGCTACGTAGAACTGGTAGCTATAGTGCAGCATCTCAAGACTTAATGATTTTATTTACATTATTTTCTAAGTTTATGACTAGAACTATGGCTGTATGACCTTGTGGCTGCAGAACTGTGCAGTTTCAATCGAATTATTGCTGCTGGAGTCGAGAACGCCTGATATGCTACGTAGAACTGGTAGCTTTAGTGCAGCATCTCAAGACTTAATGATTTTATTTACATTATTTTCTAAGTTTATGACTAGAACTATGGTTGTATGACCTTGTGGCTGCAGAACTGTGCAGTTTCAATCGAATTATTGCTGCTGGAGTCGAGAACGCCTGATATGCTACGTAGAACTGGTAGCTATAGTTCAGCATCTCAAGACTTAATGATTTTATTTACATTATTTTCTAAGTTTATGACTAGAACTATGGCTGTACGACCTTGTGGCTGCAGAACTTTGCATTTTCAGTCGTATTAGTGCTCTTGGAGTCGAGAACGCCTGAGATGCTACATAGAACCGCAAGCTATAGTGCAGCATCTCAAGACTTAACGATTTTATTTAAAAAAAAATGACTACTTTTTAATGTGCAATTATTGCTTTAATGCCCTGTAATGAATATAACTAGTTATTTTTAAGCATATTTGTGATCTTACTTCTCAGAACTCCTGAGATGCTAACAGATGGTGTGTGAAGTTAGCATCTCATATTTTAAAAATGGATTTTTTAATGTTTTTTACCAGAACTATTGTTGGAACGTCGGCAGTCGATAGAACTCTGTATTTTCAACCATACTTGTCGTCTAATAATTGAAAATTGTTGAGATGCTGGGTGACTGCATGCGAAGTTAACATCTCATTAACATCAGTTTAAATTCGATTTATCATGTCAAAAATAGGTGAACTATTCAAAATAAATATCAGGAACTATAGAACTATTGGGGATGCTACTAGAACTCCGAAAAAATTTTGAAAATCTGGAAATTGTTATGCTAGGTTCACAGACACCCCGCCACCGTCTGTCACCCCGCGGGACGGTCGCGCACGAGATTGCCGGGCTATAATCAAATCACAAATGAAGTACAAAAATTGCATGTTTTTGCACGCGCAGCACTCTGGCCGAAAATGCTAAACTCAATTTGAAAACTCAAGAAATAAAATTCATTATATTTTTCTATTTTATTGTGTTAATTTTTTCGACCACAGGATAAAGTATCTGTACGTTATTTTTCATTACATGACTTCCGAAAAGAGTTAGCACTATTTTATAACTCAACCTACACAATAAAAAGAGTTACTTCCAGTTATTTTGTTATTATTTATCTTTTTTAAATCAGATAATAGAAAGCTGAGTTATGAAGGGAAACATGCTATAATTATAAAGGAAGTATGATTATGTTCTACTAAACAATTATCTTTAAGACTTTTTTATGTAACTTGTTACAAGACAGCAAGTCGTTTGCCTGACATTAGGCATCACACTTGCTCATTAAAGTTCAGTGCCATTCAGAATTTTAATCTAAAACAGTTCAAAGCCCTGCATGGAAATTTAAAGCAATGTACTTGTCACTCTGATATACCTATTTTTAGTTAAATTTAATGCCCTTTAATTTCACTGAAAACATTTCCCTTTCAAACTAAAACACAGTGATATGCACTGCACACTACTGCTTCATTGTTGAATAACTGGCAAAAGTGTGGTATTTCCCCTACAGACTTCACAAAAGTCCAACCACAGCAATAAAGGCTTCCACACTTTTCTATTCTATTTCTTAGGTTATGGCCTCTGCAGTATTGCCGCAATTATGCGAATGTCGTGTGGTAGAGATAGAGTAGAAAACAAATGAAGGAGACTGGTGGTCCACACTTTTCACCAGACTTTCTTTGCCATCTCACCCAGAGTTCAATCACAACAAATAAAATATATTAAAAGATTTACGATTCAACAATAACTTTATTCATAAGCTAAGCATATTATGACAAATAAAGAGCTGCAAAATACCATGTCAGAAATAGATATATTTCTTTGTATGTGTGAATATTTAATGTCCCACTTGGTACACATTTACTGCATTGTACCAGTATTTGTTGGTGAGTTGTACAACCATTGGCTCATCTAAGCAGTACATATTATTTTCGTTCATTACCAAGAAGTTCTGTAAGCTTCGTGTCATATGCTTGGCGAGCCTGATTTTGGTATTCCTCACACATGGCACTAATTTGCTTTGTGACACTGAAGATCAAGTCTTCTGAGACACCTGTTTGTTTCTTTATTTTCTTAGCATAGTCTACATTTACATCTTTAATAGAATCTCTACATATAATATACAAAGCTTTAGCATTTCTTGCTAAAGCTTCCCGGTGCTCTTTAGTTACTTTCGGTACGGGTACATACAGTGTAGTCCCATCTTGCTGAGGATTTATGTTTAACCCAGACGAGTGGATGGCTTTCAAGGCATCAGGAATTGCTTGTGGGAAGGAAGAGAAGTTAATGACTAATGTTTTGGGATTCTTTCTTACAATTTGTGCCAGTTCTTGGAGCTCATACTCTTTCCCTTCGAATTTCACTGGAAGTGACTCTATGGACCCTGTAGTGGAACGCAAAGATAGGTTTGTAGCGAAGTCGTCTTTCATGATATTTATAGCTGAATTACACCTCTCCCGTATCTTTTCTACTGGAGCCAGCTCGGATATTTCCGCCGTGTTGATCGTCACTTTGGTACCTTTCCCCTTTTTATCTTTACCCTTATCTTTGCTTTTTGCATAGGTTCTGGTAGCAGTATAGTGGAAATTATTAGAAACAACTACTCTTGCTGGACCGTGGATAATATGCGTATGTAATTTGCTTCTTGAATTTATTATTAAAGGGACTAGTCGCTGTAAAATTCTCGAACCCATTTCTATAGGATGTAGTATATCTTCAATTCAATGGTACATTGTATCTTTTAATTGGAAATAGTATTCAAACAAAGTTGTAAACAAAGTAGGTACATAAACTATAACCTAAAAGATGATAAAAACACAGCAGCCAGTGTGGCCAGCATCGAAAATTTTCTCCCCTAAAACTACTTGAAGACAGTTTATTGTTAAAAACAATAATTTTTTATATTTGTAAAAGCAAACAGATATTGATTTACAAGTCGAATTTACTACACGATTGTATTAAGCATTTTGTTTACAATGCAGTGTTATAATATCTTTACAACTATTAAACAGTAACTGGTAGAATTCGAATATCATTAATAGTTTCAACTTAAATTTCTAGCCCCAAAAAAAGAATCCTAAACATATTAGGCCACTAAAAATCCCCCTTTGCGAGTACTTTCCCCCTAAATTTAGGGAGAAAACCCCCTAGTTGGCTACAGTGACAGCAGCTACCACATATGCTGACTATAAGATGCAGGGGGGCGTTCCGTACCGCAGAGCGCGGTTGTTTAGTTGTTTTTAATGAGTCACAGCAATACGCGGAGGCAACACGGCTTATCGAGGCGGCTTGCGTACGCGAACTGTTGATAACTTGATTCTCAGCATGCCCAGGAGGAATACCCACAAATTATATAGTAGTAGTTTAAAGAGTTCGAGCCAGGGGAAGAGTTATATTACTCGTATATTGAATATAAACCTATTATTAATAAATTGTTGATAAAGTTCAATTTACAAAATTGTATGAGCGTATGTAGGTAAGTGATCACACACTTTTTATGATGTGTTTATGAAATTGATGTTTAATCGAATTACTTCAATCTCTTTTTTTTTTGTGGCAATTGTCAACATGACATTTGTGCCAGTTTCACGTCAAAAAAAAAAACAAAAAACATCCTAAAACGAAATTGAGCAAACTATGAACCAGAATAGGCTTATTTTGTATGAAAAAAATTAAAATATACACACATAACAATAAGAAATAATAATAACTTAAAGAAAACTTATTCGAACATAAACAAACAACATTAAAACAAATAAATATGTACAAAATTATAAACGAATGTTATTGATAGTGAGGAAGTGAACGAAAACATTCTATATATATCAATATTAGTAGATGATAAAAGTTCAGGAATATGAGTCGGAAATGAGACTTTTAATGATATGAGAGAATTGTAGAAAAAAACATTATCATACAATGGACAGGAAAAGAATATATGGTTGAGATCCCCCTTATCCAGGCCACATTCACATATAGAGGAATCTTTCACATGAATCTTTTTTAAATGTGAAGGTGAGCAAAAATGACCAAGCCTCATGCGAATTAAGGTCGACGTATAAATCTTACCGAAGTATCACCGCGAAAACCAAGGTTTTCTTGGTATTTCTGGTTGGATCTTAGCAAAACCAGAGCCATTGGATGAGCTAGTCGTTCTCCAGTATGTAGACCATGACTTATAAAGAAAACTTTTAGGGAGGCAGATAAGGTCAACGCTATAATTAATAAACGGGACCTTATCACCACAAGAAACCGCTTCTTTGGCCGCTTTATCAGCACGTTCATTACCAGAAAAACCAAGGTGACCTGGTATCCAAGCAAGAACCACTTCTAGTCCTTTATCAATACAATCCGATAAAGATTTTTTAATTTCGAGAACAATGGGGTGAAATTTAGAGTGAAAAGGGTTAGACAGAAGGGATTGAAGCGAGCTACGAGAATCTGAAAAAAATATGGTCTGACGAAGTTTGAAGAGAAGGATATCTTTTACCGCCTCAAGGATTGCTAGACATTCACCTGTAAAAACAGAGGACTCAGGAGGGCATTTTATCTTTTGAACAATATCAAACTGGGAGTGAAATACACCACAACCAACACATCCAACCTGAGACAATTTTGAGGCATCCGTAAAAATGGTATGCCATCAACGCCAATTCCTGAGCAAGAGCTCTTGAAAATACTTATCAGCGTAGAGGTCCCCCTTACAGATACCAAAGTCCAAAATTATTTCCAGCTGCGATATTATAACAAAGTAATTAATATTATAAATCGATAGTTTAGTAGACCGATATGTGGGATCCTTAAGCAATTTAAAGTTTGAATAACTTTTCAAAAGAAGCGGAAGTTTTTTAAAGTCCAAAAACGGGAAGTGTAAACATATTGTTTGAGAAGTTGGAGTTTAGGAATGAGAGGGTGATGAGAGAAATGAATAGAACGGAAGAAGAATCTATTAGCTAGGAATTGACGACGAAGATGAAGAGGAGGGTCCACACATTCCACCTGAAGAGCGTTGATTGGAGATGACTTCATAGCACCAGTGATAATCTGGAGTGATTTGGATTGAATTAGATCAAGTTTGGTAAGATCTCGCTTACGTGCAGGTTCCAGCAAGAAGGAACCATAATCCAAGACACTACGGATAATAGCATTATATAGTAATTTAAGATTAAGAGGGTGGGCACCCCACCACACCCCAAACAAACACCGTAATATGTTAATATTCCTCTCACACTTATTTGAAATATTCACAATGCTGACGACCACATAGTTTACTGTCCAACCAGAGACCTAAAAATTTAACCGACTTCATTACTGGAATTCTGCACTCACTATGAGAGATATTTAAATCAGGAGGATTTCTTTTACGAGAAAACAGAACGATATTACTCTTTGTAGGAGATAAATCTAGACCATTTTTTTGAAGCCAGTCATTTAATCATTCAAGGGAATGGGAAATACACTTACTAGCCACATCAATTTTGTGATGAGAGCTGTAGACAAGTATGTCATCAGCGTATTGAAGGATACGACTTAGACCAACAGAGGGTTCCTGATCATACGTGTATACATTATATAGAAGTGGACTTAGGACAGAGCCCTGCGGTAAGTCCCGCCAAATGACACTATTAGAAGTAATAGAAGAATACTGCAACGGAGATATACATATCTGTTCTATTCTATTCTATTTCTATCTCTCTGAAAGAAGATTCATAATAAAATTGCCTAATTTAGCTGGAATTCTCAATCGATTTAGTTTATTTTTAAGAAGGGGAAGTTGGACACTATCATAGGCTGCGGAAATATCTAGGAAAGCAGCTATAATAGATTCATTGCGCGTAAATGAAAGTCGTATGTCAGTCGTAAAAATGGCAAGGCTGTCCATAGTGCTCTTGCCTTTTCTAAAACCGTATTATATAATTCATTGCTCAAGAAACCACTCAAGGCGGTTCTTAATCAAATGCTCCGCAATTTTAGTCAAGACTGAAGAGAGAGCGATAGGACGGTAAGAGTTAGGGTCCAACGGATCTTTATTAGGTTTCGGAATAGGAATAATATATTGAGACTTCCAAGAAATTGGAACAAATCCGGTTGCAAAAATTGTGTTAACCAAAGTTAAATAATAGTTCTGAAGGCGGACATTAGCTTTAGAAACAAAGGAATATGGTATGCCGTCAATACCCGGAGCAGAATCTTTAACGGATTTCAAAATGTTTTCCAACTCATTAAGTGTAAATGGTTGATCGAGGGTATCATTAGAAAAGGGATTAGAAAGAGATGGTAATTCTGAATGATGGGGACAATAATGAGGGGCCAATTTGTCCATAAATTCATCAGCCCAAACTTGGGAAGGGCAACAACTACGATAAGGAACACATTGAGACCGACGATACCTATGTATTTTCTTCCAGATAAGAGATGAAGGAGTATTGGGGCCTATGCTGGAACAAAATGACTTCCAACCATTACGTTTTTTATCATGAAAGAGACGCTTGGATTTTGCAATCATTTTATTCAATTCAATTAAATTATCACGGGTCATAGACAGACAAAAGATAGCTTCTGCATCATTGCGAGATCTAACGGCTTCAGAGCAACCCTTATCCCACCATGGAGGAGAAAGAACTTTGTCTGGATGAGATTTCTTAACTGGGAAAGTCAAATCAACACATTCTACTAGAGATCGTACTAAACTCTCAGAACAGGTAATAATGTTAGAGGAATTTATTAGAGGTAAATTTAAGGCTTTGGAATCAGTACGATCATTGAACACATCCCAGATCGAACTGTTATTGTCAATTATATATTTAAGAAGCGGAGAATTAATTGAAGCAGGACGGGAATGTGTTTGCAAGATTCGTAAAAGAATTGGGAAATGGTCACTACCACGAGTAGACGGGAGAACACACCAAGACATAGTGACGCGAGCTCAGGAGAGCATAAAGAAAGATCCACTGCACTAGTAAACTCATTAGGACGAGTTCTTCTCGTAGCGGAGCCATCGTTAAGGATGCAGAGATTAAGACTATCTAATGAATCTAATAAAAAAAACCATTAGCATCCGACAAACCGCACCCCCATACCGTATGATGACAATTCAGATCACCTAGAATAAGAAGGGGCTTAGGAAGAGACATAATTACTGAACTTAAATTTCGAATAATAGATTTAGATGAGGATGGAGGATGAGGAATTATGTGGAGACAATTGTAAAATCGTTGATGCGTGCAGCAACAGCATCAAAGCCATCATTATGAAAAGGGATAGAAATACTTGAAAAGTTAATATTATTTTTAATAAATAGTGCAACACCACCAAAGCCATCCTGGCGGTCACTTCGAACGTCAACATAGCCTGCCAACCTAAAAAAGGAATCAGGTCTAAGCAAAGTCTCTGAGACGGCCAAGACGCTTGATTCATGTTTATTTATTAAAAATATCAAATCAGACTTTTTGTTGCAAATACTATGACTATTCCATTGAAGGATCCTGTCAAAGGGACCCATTTCGAAGTAGGGAAATAAGCGAATTTAAGTTGAAGGCAGCGTTGGACGGCGAATTACTTGAAGAGGAGGAATTAGACATGAGAGAGGATAATAGATTCAAGAGCTGCAGGAGTTCAGCTATTATAGCTTGAACAGGAGTCTCATTTTTTTGGGCCAGAGGATTTAATAAAGCACAACCGTTTTGCGATGCGTCAGAGGATTCTTCTCGAATGATGCTCATGTGCGCTGCACTGTGACTTTGACTTTGACTTTGACTTTGACCTGGATGGACTAGGTAAAGGAGCTGTAACAGAGGTGGAAGTAACTTCAGCAAAGGACTTTTTATATGCAGGGAAAAACTGAGATGCTTCAGCATATGAAATAGATAATTCTGACATACGGGATTTAATGTTATTTTGCCTTTGCATTTAAGGGCAGTACTTGCTATTAGCAAAGTGATTGCCACAACACCACAAACATTTCGCATCAACTTCATCCACGTTGCATGACTTTCCTAAGTGGTTAGAACCGCATTTAAAACAAGCAGGTTTTGACCGACACTGCGTCATGGTGTGTCCGTATCTACAGAAATGGAAGCACTGAACAGTCGGGAAGGCATAAGCCGCAACAGGGAAAGAGTAGTAACATAGATAAACTCTAGAGGGCAAAATTTGACCATCAAAAGTCAAAACCACTGTTTGCGACGGTTTCCACGTCACAACGCTGTCAATGGAAAGTTTAAAATTGAGCCGGCGAACTTTTAAAATTGGACCACACTCTTCAGGAAATTTCATCTCGCTCATAACATCCTCTGGAGTCATATCCACTGGGATTCCGCGAATTATACCCATCCGAGTAATATTAAACGACGGAATGAAAGCTCTGAGTTTGTTGTTTGGCAATGAAGGGGACTGGATGAAAATATTGGCTGAAATGGCGGAATGAAAGTTTAGAGCTATACGATTGCGACCAACATTCTTTATTGAGCCATCGATGATCCATTGAAATTCCCGGGCGCGGCTAAAGAGGGATCTCCCAAATGTCACCGGGTGAAGGGATGTCCCAGCGGTAGGTGAAGTCTCTTCCCTCTGAACATGGACCGTAAAAGGGCCACGATCTGTTGAGTCGTATAATTGCCGACCGATAGGTGTAAATAAAGTTTTCTGTGAAGCTGCAGGGGGTCCGCTAGGAAGGGGGCTAGAGGAACTAGGGGAGAAGGAGTTGGGAGGGGTACATTGACCAGCCTCGAGAACAACGTCAGACGCATCTGTAAATTTACACGTTGTTTCATCGTGAACCATTGATTTTGTACGTGATCGTGAACGGTCACTACGGGGATCTTTAGTCACGTTACGCTTTTCCGATCGTCGTTTTCTGTTGACTATTTCAAAAGCCTTTTCGTCAACAGATGATGAAATTGATGTAAACGCCGCAGGGGAAGGCGGCTGGACAAAGTCCATTTCTCCACCAGGATCAGGGGGATCATTCATCACGCAATAATATACTAAAAACGCTAATGAAATGAACCTTCTAACAAGTGATGTCTATAAACCAATGAAATGGAACACAAAAACCTATTCTGGTGAGATTAATTAACTAAAATAAAAATTTTACCAAAATACCAGAAAATTCGCGTGTTTACGATTTGACGTTCCACCTCGCACCTCTACTTCGATTTCAAATATCATCCTACTACATGTGCCACCGAACATTAAAAAGTAATTCCGCTGTTCTTTAAGTTTAACATTGTTCTTGATTAGAATGTGTAATACACCCTCCTTTTTCAGCGGATGTGCGGCTAAAGGAAATAGCCACATTAAATAAAATATTTTCTTGTGTAAGCCATATCTCAGTAAAGTGCAATCAAATCAAACATCAAAGGGATGGATACGTACGCTTAAGTGTTTTGCCATAAAAGCTTTATGTTTTGTATAATTGTAAATACGCTTGGCTCTTTGTCTCTTATCATGTAAATACATGTAAGTTATAACAGTTGTGATGTGAATGTACTCGTACATGCTATCTTGAGTCAACTGAAAAATTAATTATAAAACTATTATTATCAGAATACATATAAGAGTCGGTCACTATAACCGGTGAAACCACGGGGCGCAGCTATTGAATAATAAATAACAGTGACACTTCATCGTAATATTCATGATATGTCATATGCGATTGACCACGCACCTAAAATTACGTGAAATTATTTCACTAGATTGTACTAGCAACACATTAGAAAATGTTAAGGACTGCAATCGATTGCCGAAAGAGAAGGAAAAAAGAAAAATGGCGACTTCTAGTGTATCGGTTCCCCCTCCAGTACCCCTGTCGTAACGTTATACCGCTCGCCTGTTGAGTTTCCGGTCTGTACGGTGCATTCGTTTAGCTTTTACGGCATGGGTAGCGTTGTCATTGATGACTATTTTCTTAACTCTTTCAGCCACGGTTTCATATAGATGAGTTTATAAATAAAACAATTGAATATTACGTTTAAATAGGATGTATTTAGAAAGAAAATATTAATAAAAAAAATACGATATAAGGCTTTCGAGGAATAAGGTGGTGTTTGCGCTTAAGCGCGACGTCACTTCGAGAACCCCCCCCGCGCGCCCGCCGCCCGCTGCACGTCGGCCGTCAAACGCGAGGCGAGTCGCTAACCGCCTCGCAACAGTCACGAATTTAGAGTCGCCGCTAGCGGACGTACACCGCTCCGCCTTCGCGCCGCGGCCGCAACAAAACCTCCGCGCTTACGCATCAAAAACTTGTTTTGTCTTTCGTACACAAAGAGTAAATTTACACGTGCTATATTGCCATACAGAGCGTGCTGGGGATTTTTAGTGCTATATTTTGCACATCTTTGTCAAGTTGACTGTTGGGGCCGATGCATATATCCTTCCAGGCGTAATTCTGTCGGAACTGTTGGATTGTGGCGTTTTATTGAACAGGTGATAGAGAAGATGAAGCAGATATCTTGTTAGAGCTGGTACAGCCTAGTTGTTTTTTTCGTCTGAGCAGGCGCTAATCCACTGCTAAACATTTCTACGAAATTATTTTGTGTTCATTAGTTTTAGTTCAGGATGGTATTAATTTTGAAGCTCTTTATATACTAAAATGAGATACTGACTCCACAATCTAGAAAATAAAAACAATAGATGCCACCATTTACGGGACTTTCTGTCGATGTCATAGGTACTTTTCAATTGATTGGAACCAAGCCAGCCAAAGCGATTGCGTAACATAAAGGATGGTATGTAAGGGTCATGCATATCAGGGGAAGATGACCAGTAATCGTTATAACTTTTTTTTTTTTTTGTTTTATCTTGCAATCAGTCATCTTTATAACTAGGCAATTTTTTATGCCCGTCGCCAAATCAATCCAAAAAATACTTCTATTTCTTCAGCTGTAGTAGGAGTGTAAGGTGTTCCTTTTGCGTAGCGTACAGATTTGTTTGAAAGCAGATTATTTCTACTAAATCATCTGTCCAAAGTGTCAAGGTGCCGTGGGGTACCGGCTTAGAATAGTACCCCCCCCAACTCTACCCGTGGGTGCGTAGAAATCTGCTAAGGGATAACAATCGGAAGGTGGGCAGCAGCACCTTCCCAGTATTAAAACCCCAAAACTGTGCTCGCCAACCCGCCTGCCAAGCGTGGAAAATATTGGCAAAATCCCCACAATGACGGACACAATAGGAACCAGGCCCCCAGTCCCCGATAGCCCCGCTATTCCTGGCTACGGTAGCGGCCACGGTAACGGTGGGGCAGGGGGTGCTATGAATCCCCGGCAGATGCCCGGCTACCACCCCCAACGACGACGACTGGCCCTGGTGACACACAACATACGCACGATGAGAACAGACGAGAAGATATATGAGCTGGAAGAAGAAATGAGTAAGTTACACTGGGACATTGTGGGGTTATCTGAAGTCCGTAGAGTGGGTGAGGACACGATAACCCTAAAATCAGGTAACCTACTCTACTACCGGGAGGGCGACCAACAGTCCCAAGGTCTGGTCGGTTTTCTCGTCCACATGTCCCTCACTAACAACTTAGTTACGATCGATAGCGTTTCCAATAGGGTCGTATACCTAATACTCAGAGTATCCAAACGATATTCGCTGAAGGTCATTCAGGTATGCGCACCGACGAAGTCGCACCCGGATGATGAGGTGGAGGATATGTATGAGGACATTAGTCGGGCCATACATACCTCTGAAACGCACTTTCTAGTTGTTATGGGGATTTCAACGCGAAGTTGGGTAAGAGAAGCGAGGATGAGTTGAAAGTGGGGCAATTCGGCTATGGACAACGGAACTGTAGGGGAAAGAGGTTGGCCGACTTCCTGGAGAAAGAGGGACTCTTTATGATGAACTCTGTCTTTCAGAAGCCACCTCACAGGAAATGGACCTGGCTGAGTTCCAATGGTTCCACGAGAAATGAGATTGACTTCATTATGATCATCAAAAGGCAAATATTCACTGATGTTTCCGTGATCAACAGGGTTAAAACCGGTAGTGATCACCGAATGGTAAGAGGCACGGTGAATATTAATGTCAAACTGGAGAGGTCTCATCTGATGAAGTCTACGCTCCGACCCACTCGTGCCCGTATTCAAGACGCCGAGAGCTTTCAACTTGAGCTATCCAATCGCTTCGATTGCCTTGAGAACATCGCTTCAGTGGACGAGATCAATAACAGGTTAGTAGAAACTGTCCATACAGTGGGTTCCAAATACTTTAAACCCCACCGTACAGATAGGCCACAGAAACTCTCCAACGATGCTCTCAACCTCATGGCTAAACGACGCTCACTGAAACTGCAATATGGAAGTCCTTGCGACACGACATCCGGATCTTTAATACAAACCGTACTAAAGAGACGATAGAGCGGAAAAAAGGCTCCAAAGTGTTTGCAAGAGACATGTCTATTGGGCAAAGCCAGTTGACGAAGCTGAAGAGAGAATACGGCAGTGTAGCGTCGACTAAAGCAGAAGTATTAGGAGAGGTAGAGAGTTTCTACGGACAGCAATACACCTTTGTCGATAAACCTGTTAGCAGCTCGGTCAAAGACCCAAGAGCCAAGCTGACCCGACATTATACCGAAGATATCCCGGGCATCAGCCTGTACGAGATTAGAATGGCCTTGATATAGCTTAAGAACAACAAGGCGCCTGGTGACGACGGTATCACATCTGAGCTTTTGAAAGCGGGTGGAAAAGTCCTTCAGAAGCTCTTTAATACCACCTTACTCGAAGGTTCAACGCCAGAAGCATGGAACAAAACCGTGGTGGTGCATTTCTTCAAGAAAGATGACAAAACTTTACTTAAAAATAACAGACCCATCTCGCTTTTGAGCCATGTTTATAAGCTGTTTTCGAAAGTCCTAACGAACCGTCTCAGTCGCAGGTTTGATGAATTCCAGCCTCCGAAACAAGCCGGTTTCCACATTGACCACATCCACACGCTACGGCAACTTATACAGAAGACCGAAGAGTATAACTTGCCTCTTTGTTTAGCGTTTGTGGACTATGAGAAAGCCTTTGATTTGATCGAGACGTGGGCAGTGCTTGAGTCTCTCCAGCAGTGCCATATTGACTATCGGTATATTAAAGTGCTGAAGTGTTTGTACAAAAACGCTTACATGTCAGTCCGAGTACAGGAGCAGAGTTCAAAGGCAATTCCATTGCAAAGAGGCGTGAGACCCCTGTCTTTAGACGTTATATCTCCGAAACTGTTCACCGCTACATTGGAAGACGCCTTCAAGCTTCTGGAACGGCAAGGACTTGGCATCAATATTAACGGCGAATACATTATATAATAGTCATAGCAGAATCCATGGAAGACCTCAGTACAATGCTCGAATGCATCCATCGAGTTTCCCAACGGGTAGGTCTTAAGATAAACATGGATAAGACGAAAATTATGTCTAATGCCCATGTTGTACCTACCCCAATATCAGTTGGGAATTCAGTTCTCGAAGTTGTTGACGAGTACATCTACCTTGGACAGACAGTCAAACTAGGCAAGTTTAACTTCGAGAAAGAGGTCAATTGTCGAATCCAACTCGGCTGGGCAGCGTTCCTGAAACTTCGCGAAGTCTTCTCGTTAAAAATACCTCAGTGCCTCAAGACAAGAGTCTTCGACCAATGTGTGTTACCAGTGATGACTTATGGCACTGAAACGTGGTCTCTTACTATGGGCTGAGAGGGCTATGCTCGGGGTTTCTCTACGTGATCGAATCAGAAATGAGGAGATCCGTAGAAGAACGAAAGTCACCGACATAGCCCAGAAGATTAGCCAGTTGAAGTGGCAGTGGGCAGGGCACATAGCACGCAGAACAGATGGCCGATGGGGCCGAAAGGTTCTGGAGTGGAGACCACGGTCCGGCAAGCGCAGCGTAGGTCGTCCACCGACACGATGGACAGACGACCTGATGAAGGTCGCATGACGACTTTGGATGCAGGCCGCTTTCAACCGGTCCTTTTGGAAAGTCATGGGGGAGGCCTATGTTCAGCAGCGGACGTTCTACGGCTGAGATGATGATGATGATCTGTCCAAAACAACGGAAATAGTTGCATGAGAGTGACACGCTCTAAATTTATGATTTCGTTTAGTATAGCTCAACCTTTTGTATACTCAGTCGGCATTTTCATTGTTTTTTCTTCTTCTTTCTTCTTGAAACTTCGGTTCCTCCACAGCAGTTTCAGTAGATATTGCTAAAGCACTCGTAGAAGGTACTCGTAGAAGTAGTAGCAAAATTTGACAAATGTATGTCATCATCAGAGTCAGGTGCATCATCTAGTGTCACCGGCTGAAGCCTTGTGGATATGTCACCACGCACCATCAGATTTAACTGTTTATTTCATGTTCTTTATCAGATTCTAAACTACAAACACTTCCACCATCTGAAGGTATGTCTACCAGAAGAACATCCTAAATATCACATTAGTTGAGTACACGTGGCATTCTGAAAAATAACATACAATATAAAACCTATTACAGTCAAGGTGGTTAGTAATCTAACCACCTTATTATTACTGTTATTCAGGAAGAAATAAAAATCATTCCACTTATTGACTGTTATAAATCAATGAGCCTTATAATTAATAATAAATAAACACTGAAATCGTAACGTGATAAACAATCTTACCTTAATTATTGAATGTCAACACGTTACGGCGAGAAAACACCACTGAATCACTAATTCAAATGTATGTAAAAAAATAACCATCGCACCTTAGCGCCTAAGTTTCTTAACAAAACTTCAATGATGACTCCAAAAACGATAATAGTTATGAAGATTATCAATTGATAGCGTAAAAACATTTTAAAAAATCGAAAAAAGGTGGTTTAATAACTAACCACCCAGCCCGAAAGAGTTAAAGCGTTCGTAAAGCTCATAAACGTTATTTTTGCCACTTTTGCCCACACCATATGCGAACGCTCAACAGACCATAAGACCTAAGACTTAAAATTGCATAATTAATCTTGCTCAAAAACGTTATATTTGCAACTTTTGCCACTTTTGCCCACATCCGATTCGAATGCTTAACTGAGCATAAGACCTAAAATCGCATGATTATGCTGTCAAATACATGCACACACAAATAGTTGTCAAAGAACGATCTTAAAAAACCATGCTCCGGACGTAGGTCAAAAATTGCAAAATTTTTTTTTTTTAGCTTTCTGAACGCTGAACAAAAAGAGGCATGAACGACATTTTCACCCACAGATTTCCAATTCGAACGCCTCTTGTGAGCGTTTTTAGCGTTATTTTCGCTAAAAACGCTAATAATAGATCACTTCTGATTTGTTTATCTGATATGTATTTGACAGCATAATCATTCGATTTTAGGTCTTATGTTCAGAGGAGCGTTCGAATAGGGTGTGGGCAAAAGTGGCAAAAATAACGTTTTTGAGCTTTACGAACGCTATAACAAAAGAGCCATCAATGACAACGCCACCAATGCCCTCATAAGTTAACGAACGCACCAGTGTTGTCATACCTACCTATTTATAGGTAGATCGACCTATTTTAGCTTGAGTCTACCTATCTACCACCTTAAGCCCAAAATCTACCTACTTTCGATACCACTTGTTATTGAAAATAATGTTGACATTAAACTTGAGTTATGCGTGTAACAGAACCAGTAACGTCCACGTCTTTGGTTTCTACTTTCTGCGCAGGATGTGAGCAAAGTAAAAACCAAAGACGTAGACATGAGCATTCACTAAAAGTAAAGAACATTAACAGCGCGTGACAGTTGATAATGTTGACAGTACAATTACGTTACACTTATGCAGATTTTCGTGCTAGACCCACAGGCAAATCCCACGAAACGAAGGTGTCACTGTCAACATTATCGCCTGCTCATGGTATGTGCATGGAAATTTGACTACAATTTCGTTGGTTTACTTGATTCTGTGTTTGTCATTCGTTGATAATGACGCTGACGCTACTATTTTAACGTGTGATTTTATTTTGCTATGTTGTGTTGTGACTTTCAATAAAAATATATATTTTAGAACTTTAATTTGAATATACTAAACAGTAATAACTAAATAGAGGCGAATTACATGATAATGGCGTATAAGTTAAACTTGAGAGGTAGATCTACCGTTTTTCCCATGACATTCTACCAAATTCTACCGATTTTTAGGATTTAATCTACCAAGTTTCCAAAATGTAGGTTGACAACACTGGAACGCACCTTAAGAAGCCATCCAATAAGAAGAAGAAGAAGAAATAGTTTTGTATATTTTTATGTATCCCTTTTCAAATTTAAAATGACCGTATTTCAAAAATTATTAAATTCTGGAAGACGGCTAGCTATTCGAAAATATCTGGGTTTATCAACATCAACGTACAATTGTTCAATTATACGAAAACGGTCGGGTACTGTGTCAAACTACATTACCAAGTACATATTATTGAAGGTGGTTTCGAGGTTATGTAGGTAGTCATAATAAATTATCTTGTAATAGGTAGGTACCAATCTATTTGGATGTTTCAGATTTTACTAGGAAATTCGTATCGTTTGAGGAGGTGGTGGCTGAGAGAAGAGCCGAGGCGCGACGCAGTCTCGTTGTGCAAGTAAATTCGGAGGCTTCTTTTACTGAACTTTATGGGTACTGTTCGAAGTATGCTAGTATCCATGGCGTCCACCACTATCAGAACTCAGCGGGAGAGGTAAGACAATAATGTTTCTGAGCTTGCTGAATTTGTTTACGGAGTTAAATAAATAATGTACAACCCTCTGTCTTGATGCACATAGTCTATGTGCATCAAGACAGAGGGTTTCAGGTTTTTCAGGTTTCCTCACCTCTTACTATGTGACCTAAGGTGCGTTCGTTTAGCTTATGAGGGCATTGGTGGCGTTTTCATTGATGTCTCTTTTGTTAAAGCGTTCCGAAAGCTCAAAAACGTTATTTTTGCCACTTTTGCCCATACCCTATTTGAACGCTCAACTGAGCATAAGACCTAAAATCGCATGATTATGTTGTCAAATACATAGCTGTCAAAATCGATCACAAACAACCATGCTCCGGATGTGGGTCAAAAATTGCACTTTTTAGTGGCAAAAATTCCTCTTATTTAGCTCTCCGAACGTTGAATAAAAAGAGGCATGAACGACATTTTCACCCACAGATTCCCAATTCGAACGCTCCTTGTGAGCGTATTTAGCTTTATTTTTGCCAAAAACGATCAGAAGTGATCTATTCGAACGCACTGATAGTAAGAGGTGAGGAAACCTGACATACTAGACAAGTCTTGATACATACCACTGCAGTGCCAGATACACTTCTGTGATTTTCCTCATGAATGCGTAAGCAATGCTGTGTAAGGGTGTGAAGGGCATTGTAGGAAGTGAAATTACTGGGTGAGAGAGACTCATAAACTAATGTCTCAAATGACCATGTTGCAGTGTCATACAAAATTACAGTTCTATGTTTGGGATGGCACTGCAACTTTGACAAGCAGGCCCTCAGGTGAATCAGGTGGGTACTGCGACTGCTTTCAGTGGAACAAAAACACAACCGACTCACAACTTCTCGCGACTGTTTAGAGTTATATGAAGCTGACCCAATAGAATTTGTTGAAAGATTTATAACCATGGATGAAACCTGGGTTCACCACAATACACCCGAGACAAAAGAATAGTCGAAATAATGGAAAAGAGCAGGATCGCCCACCCCAAAGAAGGCAAAGGTGGTTTTATCGGCGGGCATAGTCATTATTAAGGATTATTTAAAAAAGGGTGAAACAATAAACTCCGATTACTATTGCAACCTGTTGCATCTTTTGAGAGAAGAAATCAAAGAAAAATGTCCAGATTTATTGAGAAGAAAAGTCTTGTTTCATCAGGACAATGCGCGCATTCACACCTCTGTGCAATCCATGGCAGAAATCCATCAATGTGGCTTCGAATTGTTACCTCATCCCCCATATGCACCGGATTTAGCACCGTCCGACTTTTATCTGCATTCCGACTTTTAGCTAAGGAGTCATACCAACGGCTGGGTTTTGTGCTAAGAAACTCTCGGGAATTCCACAATTTGGACGTTGTAAGACTCATCTTCAGTGCTCTGGTTCGGAGCAAGCTTGAGGCCAGTGCTTGCGTGTGGCATCCGCATGAAGACAAATACACCCTTTTGTTGGAGAAGGTTCAAAAAGCCTTCCTCAGATATTTATACAAGCGTTTGTATGGGTACTACCCATATATGTATCCGACAAAGTTTTTGCTCGGTTCCCTGGGGTACAACTCTCTGCAAGTCAGGCGATCCTATGACCAGCTTATAACTATGTGTAAGATCCTTCGAGGAAGAGTAGATGCGCCGGTTCTTAATGGTCAGTTATGTCGACTTTTTGTTCCTGACCGGTATCTTCGAGCCAGGAAGCATAAGCTTTTTGCAGTTCCGCGTTATAAGACAGTTGCCACGAACAATCCCCGATAGCGCGTTCACTTGCTGCGCTTAATAACCTCCTTGACGCTAAACAAGAGTGTGACGTGTTTGCGGATGAGTGGAAGGTGATAATGTCGGAATGTTTGCGGTACTGTGAGATGATTGCGTGATTGGGTAGGTATGATAGGTCCTGTTATATTTTGTTTTATTTGTTTGTTTTAAGGTGTTTTAATTTTAATGCATGGTAACTTTTTATTGTAATGTGTTATTTAATTTTTAATTATTTAATTTTTAATTTTTGTTACTTTTCTTTTAATTTTTTATTTTTGACATTTTAGCATGATAATTATTTATTCTATAATGATAATTTATTTTGACTTTTAATTAATTATTGTATAACGACCATTTATTTATTTTGTATATAATATTATCATCACCTTTTATATTGTTAAAATCTATTGTGACAAAAATGTATTATTCGACATGTAATTAATTAATCTGGTAGGTATTTAAATTTTATAATTATGTAATATTGTCTGTCATTAGTGTAATTGGTTTTTGAACCGTGCTAGTTGAATAAATAAATACAAAATACAAATACAAATCTGTTCCCAAAGCTGAAAAAAATTTTAGGTGGTAAACATTTTTTTACAAATGATAAATGATAAATGATTTATATTCACGAAAAATAGAGTAATACACAGGTCTTAGTTGCTATTTTCGTTCAAGTCTATTTTGTCGATAACCGACATGTGAAATTGTTACTGTGGTGATTATAAATTTACGAGTATTTCAATTTTCCATTTAGTTATAAGAAGGAAGAAAAAGTTATATAAGTTAGTTGTGTATAAAATAATAAAATAGTTAAAAATGTCCAATGAATTAAAATAACTAGGTACTCTCAATACAATTAATTTAAAATAATAAAATAGTTAAGTATGTCAAATTAACTTAAATTAGTAGTCTCAAAACAATTTAAAAAGTCTGTCAAACAGTAGAATCGTTTTTCTATCAGCCACATCTTAAGTTTTCTACGAAATATTCTATAGGGAAGGTCTTTCAGATATCCTGGTATTTTGTTGTACACCGTGATGCACATGGCATAACAGTTTTTTTTAAAGAGAGTTAATCTCGGAGGATATTCGAGAACAAGTCTTTGCCCATTTCTCGTATTTCGCGGATATAAATCTTTTGCCGTAGTGAAAAGGCCAGCATGATTACGAACAAATACTGCTATTTCAAAAATGTACATGCAAGTCAGAGTTAAAGTTTCAAGCTTTTTAAAGAATGAAGAGG